>JALPQI010004769.1:0-63235 GCA_025490895.1 Thaumatotibia leucotreta
GATCCACACACATAAAGTGCACACAAACAGACTATTTAGTCTAAGTACAAGTATTGTGGGTAGCGAGAGACAATATTAGTGCCCTATCTACTGGGCGTTATGAAATGATAAATTGTATTAAACAAATATACAAAACTTTATAATCTATGCTACATAAAAATCAAGACATAAGCAGTTGATACAGTCGTGGCCCACTAATTAAGAACAAGTAGATTATTTACCACTATACAGAGAAAAGTCAGCTATTATTAGCAGAATATATAAATAATAGGCAACCGCCTTTAACACATGATTTATCATGAATCTAGAGACCATTCAATTGACTATACACATGTACTTTAGTTCGCAAACTTAAATAATTAATTATGAATACAAACTTGGGACTTTATCTAGTATAATTAATACTGGCACTCTAATTAGGAACACTGTGTTTGAATCCTCGTATCTTCCAAAATAATTGAATAAAGCCTACACTTTGACGTATTTTGAGCTCCTGCACTTTCTGTCAATAAAACGTGCTGATTGTTTTTGTGAAAATGGAAAAAAAACGGAGTTCAGATGGCACTATCAGAGAAATCATAATATCGTTGGTTTTTAACAAGAAATGGAGCTATCAAAAAGTGGCTGACCACCTTAAATGTTCTAGGACTAGAGTATCCAACGCCTTAAAATATTTTAAGGCTCATGGAACATGTCAGTAGGTCCAACGAAAGAAACGGCCACGAAAGACTACTCCTCGAACGGACGTTTTTATAGTAAGGATGGCGAGAAAGAATCCTAAACTTTCTTCTGTTGAGATTAAACGTAAAATGTTTGGAGATCAACCTGGTGTGGCGGCTCGTACTATTAGAAAACCACTGAATGAAGCAAATTTATTTGGCAGAATAGCTCGCAAGAAGCCTTTAGTAAGTAAGAAAAACAGAGACGCACGAACTGAATTTGCGAAAAATCACAAAAATTGGACGTTATCGCAGTGGAAACACGTTTTATGGTCTGACAAAACTAAAATTAATAGAATAGGCTCCGACGGTCAAGTCTACGTTCGTCGACCACCAAATACCGCGTTCGACCCCAAGTATACGACCGTAACCGTAAAACATGGCGGCGGGAACATTAAACTCTGGGGTTGTTTTTCGTGGCATGGTGTTGGGCCATTGGTCAGGATTGATGGTATTATGGACCAGTGTGTGAACAAAAATATTCTAGAAAACACCATGTTGCCGTATGCTGAAGAAAATTTACCAGTTGTATGGACATTTCAACAAGACAACGATCTTAAGCATACGGCAAAATCTGTAAAAGAATGGTTTCGTTGTAATCATGTTTCTGTAATGACTTGGCCCTCCTGCAGTCCCGATCTTAACCCAATAGAGAATCTCTGGAACGATGTGAAAAAAAGTCTCGCCAATAAAAATATAAAAAATTTAAACGAGCTTTATGAGGCATCACTAGAAGCCTGGAATTCTATACCTGTGGAGCGGTGCAGGGTTTTAGTGGAGTCTATGTCAAAGAAATGTCATGCGGTGGAACAGAACTTCGGGTTTCCTACCAAATCTTAATGTAACCGAAGAATTTTCTAGTTAAATTCTGTACTTTTAGGTTGTGTTCTTAATTAGTGTGCCAGATTATTTTTGTTCGTCTAGAGACATGTTAAGTTCAATCGCTTTTATTTAATTATATATAAAGTGTTTGCAGCTAATGCTTGTTTAAATTGATTTTTAGAATAATCAAGTTAAATAATAACTCATATTCTCGTAAATAACAATGCACACAAATGATGAATTTAGGCGTGTTATGCCATTTTTATGTTATACATTGACTGTTCTTAATTAGTGGACCACGACTGTAGATGCCTTATAATGGTATTAGATTCGATTATATGCCATGAAACACAACTTTGTAAAATTTGTACATTGCTTATCTGGCTATGCACATATTCGAAACATTATTTCTATACTGTACCATCGAGTTCTTAAATATGTATAAAATTATGCACCTTATTTCAATGCAATAAGTAAAATAATGCACACATATTTATGAACTTGACTGTACTGTCTTCACCATAACTATAGGCTATACATACAAGCTTTATCACTTTTAATTACACTCAATTAGCGTCAGGTCAAAAAAGTTTCTTTGCAGTCAGTTTTGTAACGACAATTAAGCACAAAATTTCAATAAAAACCCGGTTTTGGTGTAAATTATATAAACTATAAGTGATGTTATAATTTAAAAACGCCGATCAAGTTACAATTCCTAAAGATATCGTACATAATTGTCACTACAAACCTGACAATAATTAAGGTTTAATATCACGCTAATTGGGTGTCCCTAAAAGTTAAAATCCCCATACATGTAGATATGATCTTAGATTGTTTTATACTTTAATCCGGGTCCACACTAACCGAGCTGAAGCGGCAACTCAACTTTGCTGATGGCTAAAGGATTTTAAATTATGATTGGGTGTTTCTGGATATTTTATTGGTGGATTGATAAACTTTTAAGTTGTATTAGATTGCAACTTCTGTGGAAATGGGTCATCTCAAAGTAAAATTTATTATAAAATTCTGCAATGTAAAATGAACCCCTCGTGTGTCGCAAATATTTTTTTCTAATTCTTTCCTCGTCACTGATCAGTGCTTAGACATACAAAGGGTTAATGACCTAAACACCATTCTACCTGTGGGTAAAATACTTATAACTTATTACATTTTATTAGGCATATTCTGGGAATTTCGCTGATGTATTTGTGAATGATAAAGGGATTGATATTTCATTCCATGTTGTATGTTGGTACCTAATTTAAATGAATACTCCCATTTTTGTGCTGTGATGGATTGGATGCATGCAATACTATAATATAAATCTTAATACTGTCCACTTATAATTAGATTTGTTTAAATAATAACCAATGTTACATAATTCCTATATCATTTGTTTTGCTGGACTGTATTTTATTTATTTAACAGCATTTGCATTATTTATTTCGCCATTGTAATTTTTTTAATGGCATTTAGTTGAAGGATTTTTGAACATAATGGATTGTTAACCTTTTGACAGCCATTGACCTCTATACACGACAACGGAAATTGTGCCAGCGACGGCTTCAGACGCCAACTCCGATAATGTAGTATGGACTTACGCGGAACTACGTAAAGTTCAAGTTCGCGTGATTATATGCGATTTTTCTTCAAGGCTTGGCTTCCAAAGGTTGATCGTCATCACTGATCATATATGCCCTTTATTACAAATGACCATAGTTTTGCAACCAACTATTTTTTTTTTGTCAATCCTACTATTCCTACTTAAGCTTTAACTTAGCTTAACTTTACTCAGTTTGGTGGCTTTATCAAAAAATCGAAGTTGGCCGCTTTCTGTATAACTATACCTATGGTCAAAATGACATAACGTGCATAAATACTTAGTTATCTGAGCTGGCGATGGGTTGATGTAAATTGCTGTGCTTTTATTCGAAATATTACAAGTGAGTAGGAGTACAAAAGATGTCTAATCTTTTAGTGTTGTGAAACAACGCTTTCGAGGATTCACGAATAACGACTCAAAGCCCGAAAAGACGGTTTATTACATTCATTCGCATTAAATAAGCCAATAATATGAAATGAAGATCTTAACCCATTTGCATAGTGTATCAAAAAACGATGTTAGGTAGGTACGACGTACGACCGAAATGACTTACGAAATAACTAATCAATTGAGACTGTCAAACAGCAAGAGTTCTAATTGACATCGACTATAAGTCATTCCAGAAATAAAATATGCGATACCATATGCACCTAAGGGTTAAAGGTCCGAGTCTTTAAGTCTAATGCATACGAAGCCGTATATGACCACTTTGGTTTTAAACTCTATTAACAGCCATTAAGGTTCAAATTTGAAATGCATTCTTGTGTCTTATGCATTAAAGGGTTAAGACTTATAGAGTATCGTAAGCGTTATTCACAACTCTAAAATTAAGTCATCCATACATCGAAAATCACCAAAATATGCAAAATTTTAATTTTTATTATAGTAGACTTTATATAGAGGCAATAATGAATGTTTTACCTTGTTTCTAATATTATTGAGCGAGTGCGAATCCTGTGTTTAAGAACAAAGATGGTTGATTTAATAAAAGGTTTTATAACTTGATGTTTGATTTTTATCTCGTCTTCATTATCAGCACCTGGCTTTAGAACCTATATAAATCAGAAATATCTCTTGGCAGATATATTCTAAGGCTGCGGCTCGACTGACGGTGCTGTGCAAAATTGACCAATTACATTCTTCAAATTCGAATTCGAAACACTGTGATGCGGTCTCATTGGCCGAGCCACAGCTCCGCTCCGCTCCGCGTCAGTGGAGCCGCACCCTAACGCCATGATAATAGAGGCCTGCTCAAATATTTGTGAGAACCCTGGCCGCTCAGATATATCTGGGTCGCGTTTTATAAAGTTGCATTTTACAATTTCGCTGTTTGCTTCTCTAACGCACGCACGTATTGGCTACGAAGAGAGGCAAACAGCAAAATTGTAACTTTATGAAACGTGACGCTGATGGCGACTGTACGTAGGTACCTACACGATTATTACGCCATTGTCTACAGAAGACACTACTATACTCTGTTTGGTTTGGTGTTTAAAAAAAGGTAAACAATCTTGCAGTATCTTTTTACTGAAAAATGCATATAAAAATCCAAACTGGGTACTTAATGAATCAAAAACAATGTAAATCACTGTATTTCCTTGTTATATTATGTATATTTGCTAAAACTTATTTTCTACTCGTAGTTTTCAATAAAAAGATACTGCAAGATTGTTTACCTTTTTTTAAACATTAAACCAAACAGAGTATATAGTATAAATAAAACACAAATAGGTATTTTTGTAGCATTTTAATCTCTCCAAGTAACTAACACATCATCAGTTCTATACCGCTGCGTGATCGTGGCGTCTTTGAACGACATCTTGGCGCCAGATCGATGCGCCAACAAGCCGGCGTACGCGATCATGACGCCATTGTCGATGCAGAATCGCTCGTCGGTCGCGAACACTTTAGCGCCACGTTCGTCGCACATTGTCGCCATCATTTGTTGGAGGCGTTCGTTGCATCCCACCCCTCCCACTATTAGGACCTGCAATTTGTGTTGAATAAGTATTACATTTCGGTTACTTTGGTTTTGCTGCGGATGGTCTCATTTTTAATCCGATCACGCAGAGACTCCTAGCATAGCCCTCTCCATTGCTGGATGCGGGTGGCGTAGGACCGGTCATTGTGGCAATCTTTGGGGGAGGCCTATGTTCGGCAGTGGACGTCTTTCGGCTGATATGATGATGATGATGAAGTATTACATAGGCCGTGTGGTGACGGTAAGAATACATTTGTCACCATCCCAACTCTTCTCGCAGGTGTCGTAAGAGTCGACTAAGGGATTGAAGTGTCACTAATGAGTCTTTGATCGAAGATCGATGATGAGCAGCGGCGTCATCATAGTGGACACATTACTGCGATCGGCAATCCGCTTGCTCAGAGTGGCGATAATGCGCATTTACCTCCTAATGAATCTAAAAATTTTAGAATTATAACTAACGTGAGACTCAAACAAATTTAAATATTTAGCAAAAACTGGTTACTCACGTAATTAGTCGATAATTGGTCAACTTCTTTCGATCCATTTAGAGGATCCTCGTCGTGGAGTACCCGCGACCAAAGCCCGACGTGTACGGTGGCTTGCGCTCTGCTAGAACGGGTCTGAATGGATCGAAACATGTCGAGCAATTATCGAATTAAATTACGTGAGTAACCAGTTTTCGCTAAATATTTAAACTAACCATTTATTTATTTCGTCATTAGGGAACATACCCATACTACGTGACCTGTTTAGGGGGGGAGGGGGTCCGTCAAAGTACCACTCTTGGTCACCAGGGGGAGGGTGTCTGGTATCTTGTCACGTGACTTTTGGAAAACTCGAGCTGATGAACCTTTATTAACAAAATTAAATTTACAGGCAGAGGCGCTCTCCTTTTTAACCGCCCTTGATGCATTAATAAATGTACTAAAATACATATATTTTTTTTAAAACCAAAAGCCTTTTTTGTCAGCCTCCGTAGCCTAGTTGGTAGTGACCCTGCCTACGAAGCTGGAGGTTCCGGGTTCGAATCCCGGCGAGGGCATTATTTGTGTATTTATTTATCACAAATATTTGTTCCTTGGTCATGGTTGTCTATGTATTTAAGTATCTATATGTATATATCTATTATATATATCGTCGCCTAGTACCCACATCACAAGCCTTAATTGAGCTTACCGTGGGACTAGGTTGATTTGTGTAAGATGTACCAAGATATATATATATATTTTTTTATTATTTTACAAGTACAATTCTACAATTTAAATTTACTATTTAACCTACGCCTGCACTCTCGTAGTACGCGTTTTTGCGTGTTTACGCAAAAAATACTACGTGAAAAATAACAAAAAACGCTTAAAAAAGGGTCACGTAGTATGGTTATGTTCCAATACCTCATCGGAGCCGCAATGCGCCATCGCCCGCTCCGTGATCTCGACCAGCATGGCGAACACAGTCTCCTGCAGCGAGAAGCACAGGTCCTCGGGGGAGTACTCCTTCAGCAGCGAGTCGATCTTGTCCTCCATGTACGACAGGATGCCGGAGAAACTCACGTCCATGCCTGGGGCGTTCGAGAACCCTCTTTTATACACAAAACGTGAGTCATCATCATCATCATCATCAACCTATGATAGTCCACTGCTGGACGTAGGCCTCTCCTATTAACTATGCGTATATAGACGCATTAGGAGGTAAATGCCCATAATTGCCACGCTGGGCAAGCGGATTGGCGATCGCAGTAATGTGTCCTCTATGATGAGTGATGACGCTGCTGCCCATCATCAATCTTTTGTCAAATAATGGTCAGTAACACTTCAATCCCTTAGTCGACTCTTACGACACCCGCAGGAGGAGTTGGGGTGGTGACAAATGTATTCTTACTGCCGTCACCACACGGCCTAAAAAAACGTGAGTAACCCGTGTTAAATATATTTTTTAGTACAGATGCCTTTTTTAGGTACTAGTGCGAGAAGTGGCTCATTTTACGTCTGATCCAAAACTTCGGAGGGCCATCTGTGGCATTCTGTACTAAAAAACGTCGTACGAGACACGTGCAAAAAGGAATTTCATGTTTTTCGCACTTGTGTCGTAATGTACTATTTAGTATGAATAACTTTCTCGTTCAGGAAGGTTAAGTACCGGGTAGGTCAGGTTTTCATCCGACTTCTAAAAATGAGGTCGAATTGAGAACCAATTTTGTATTTTTTCAGTACAGATGGCGCTATTTTAGTACAGATGCCTTTTTTAGGTACTAGTGCGAGAAGTGGTTCACTTTACGAAAGGTCGAAATCTTCCCTACTGAAAAACGTCGTACGATACACGTGCGAAAACGAAACTTTTATTTTTACTCGATACGTAAAGCAGGCCATCGCGCTCGCTCCAATAAATACCTAAGTGCGATTGCGATAGATTTCTTTACGTATCGAGTAGAACCTAACGTAACCGGTACATGAACTGATGGTGCGGCTACCAGAGAGCTTAATGAATTATGAATAAGGGGGCTAATGTATAAAAATACCGAAAAAAATAGGTTTAGGTTAGATCAATATGTTACCAACCTTTAACACAATATGGCAGATGGGCATACTTCTTTCCCTTCTTAGCAGCCTGCTCGATGTTGTAGCCGGGGCTCGGAGCGTTAGACAGCTTGAGGACCCTCGCAAACCTATAATAACATGCACAGTTATCGGAACTATGGGTGCAAAACAGTAAAAAAACTTTGAAAATTGATATATGATGGAATAGGTACTTTAGCCAAGAAAACTACGAATACCTATTATTGAAAAATCGGAATCAAAAATTTTAATGCCTATGTCGGAATCTCGACCTAACCATGTTTGGGTGTGTAGATATGTATATTTTATGGAAGTATATGCTCTTTTATGTCCACTTAATAAGTTTTGTTAAAGTTTTTACTGAGTCTCAAACGAGGTGTTATCAAGGGAATACTACTACTACTCGTAGGTACTAGGTAGGGAGTTTAGGTAGGTATGTTTTTTTAAGGATCAACAACTTGTTGTTGATGCCCATAAGCTAACGTTAAACTGATTACCATTAGGCACACCGTTTACTTGTTTGCCACCGTGATATAAGTCTCATTTGTGAAAGTATGCTTTTTCATCAAATATTTACCTTTTTACACAATAATCAGTTGCGTGCACGAATGGGACTTGCGAAATCGAATTCGGAGGTCGCGTTTTATAAAGTTACAATTTTGCTGTTTGTCTCTCTTTCTAGCCAATACGGGCGTGCGTTAAAGAGGCAAACAGCGAAATTGTAAAATGTAACTTTATAAAAAAACGCGACCCAGATATCTAATTAATAACAATTTTATTGTTCGCATATGTTGTCTCTAGCCATAGTTATAATTATCCTGAGCATTTGCAATGACAATATTGACAATAGTTATTTATTATACAAGGGGGCAAAGTTGTTGTTTAACTGTCGTGCCAATATTGAGACCTGAGCTAGCGAAAGATTCCAAAATTGAGCCACAAGCGTAGCGAGTGGTTCAAAAACTGGAATCTTGAGCATTGCGAAGGTCTCAAGGCACGAGAGTTGAACAAACTTTGCCGCCAAGTGTAATACAACTTTTTTCCCCTCACTATCGCGAGGAAATATGATTACAAATCTCATCCAAATGTAAATTAACTTAAAGAAACCATTTAAAACTCAATGTCGAAACGTATCGTAGAATAGAGTTACTTCTGGAACATAAATATAGCCAATGGCTTACAAAGTCACCCATGACAACGACCAATTTAACATGTGAGCTCCGATTGCGCATGTTTACTACCGTCATACAGATCCACTTATACTAGGCAGTAGGGGGCTATAGGAATTAGAGCAATGTCAAATTACTTTATTCACAAGTGTGTAAAAAGCGTTTTTACCCGCTCGTATTAAACGATAAACGAGCGCTTTACGAGCTAGTGAGAGGAAAAAAATCTAGCTTACCTGTCTAAACAGTTGCCAACAGCAATGTCAATTGTCTCCCCAAATATCCTGTACCTCTGGCGGGAGTAAGCAATGATCTGCGTGTTGCCGCCACTCACGTATAATACTGTCGGGTTGTTGGCTTTGGTGATCAGTCGGCCCATTTCTATGTCTGTACATTTTATGTAAGAATTCAACTGGACAAAGTCTGGGCCCTAACGTGAACCATCGTGAACTTCGAAATCCGCAGGAGATTTTTCTCTGTCACTCTAGTGACGCCTTTGTTGGAGTGCAGAGACAAATCGTCGAAATTTACAAACTTCGGTTTTTGGAAAGTGGAGCATTGAGAAAATAGTGATTAATAATCAAGGCCTGCATTCAGTAGGTTGATGGACCATGGCTGATGATGATTGGATTATTACTGCAAGACATGTTGCAGACAACTTTCCCATACATATTTTATGCTTATATATTTATATCAATTGATTTATGTAATATTGTCAAACCACAGACTGACTGAGATATTTATGTGAAATGTTGATGGTTACTAGAATTTATGGGTTGATAGCAAAACTATACACATTTGTAGTACTAATAAAATTAATGAAAACAATATTTAACATCAAATTTTTGTGTTATAGAATGAAGTTACCCATTTAATTTGTATAACTATTTTTCATAATATAATGGAAACAATTGTGATTTTTAATTTCATTAACCCGGCGGGAGTGTGGCAGGGTATCTCATACCCTGCGTTTGACTTATGTCAACTGAATTCTACTAATAATCAAATAAGTTACAATGTTTGAATTGCTATGTAACTCATATTATACTATTTCATATTTCCATAATCATAAATTGTTTATTCAAAGGATACGGCCAATACAATGATTGACGCCAAGTATAGGTTTCTTCCACAAGAGAGCGCAAGTCCTAGCCACGATAGCACAGACCATCAAAGGAGCGCCCATACCCGGCCCCTTCGTGTAACACACCACATCTATGTCTGCGGGGCTTACACCAGCCTGGTCAAAGGCTTCCTGAAGGACTTCATGGATATTTTGTTGGTGGTGCTCTGCTGTTTCTCGTGGTAAGAAACCTGTAATATAACGTTACTGCTTGTAACTGAACTACTGACAATTTTATTGAGAGGTTAATCACTGTCTAGTCTAAAACAATGTCACTACCCGCTTTTATCTCTATGTAAGCTAATATCTTAACTACGCAACGCATTTTGATCCAGTTTTCCTTTATAGATAGCAATTTAAGATAATTAGGTATTTTGGTTGTAATTTGAACCTATGCGAAGGCGGGTGGCTAGTTTGAAATAAATGAAAAAGTAATTGCAACAACTCATTATTGTGTGGACTGGTAGTGTCACAGGTGTAAGACACACTTTTATTTATTGAAATTGTTTATGATAGCCTCAATATGATGTAAACAAATGTCTAACCTTCACCGGGTGGTGTGATGTACGTTCTGCGGCAATTGGCAAGTATTTCTCCATCTTTCACTATGCCTATGCCAAGCTTGTTAGCACTGCCTTCAAATCCTATTGCTATAACCATTGGAACAAGTTAATATTTATTAAATTCGAGGTATGAATAAATGGTTGCTCGTATCGTGTTTACTATTGTACAATGTGTCAACTGTCAACTGTGTGTCAATGTCAAAATTTACAGCTGTTGCGGCGTATTTAAAAGTACCTTAAACAATTTTTACAAAAATGTTAATAGGATGATGGGCACTAAAATAATCTGTTATTTCAACATGATTATGTGTTTTTGCCAAACACAGGATATGCTAGACCCCCAAATGGAGGCTATTTTCTGAACTTATGTCGATTTTGGCCCCTTCCCACTCTGCAAACGAGAGCGTGAGCTGTTTCAGCTAAAAAAAACTTCTGTCAAGTGTCAATTCAATCAAGTCTGTCTCTGTCTGTCATTGACTGAGTCCTTGTGTATATGTTTGTGCTTTGTGTACTTGATATTATTGAATGAAATAATGCCGAAACGAGGCGAAACATTGCATGGTTCCGTAAGAGAAATGATATTCAATATCATTACATTTTGCCAGCAGGAAAAGGCGCTTAAAAATCCGATTATTGACTTACGAAAAGTGACGGATCGCGTGGCTGCTATGACGGGTATTTAAATCATTATTATATTTGATTTAGTTAATACTAGAATCCCTATATGTTTTTTGTATTACAAGTATTATGATTATACACATTCCTTTGCAGAAATTTGCAGGCCATTTTAATTATATCAATAACTTACAAAGGGTTTTGATACTTGGTATTTCGTGGATAGTTTCAACGATAACTTACTGTCTTATTATTTTCAGGACTGAGTAAAAGAACGATATGTCGAATAAAAAAAGAAGGTTCCGTAAATGATCACAAGTGGACTACACCTGGTGAAAAGCGTGGAGGTAGACCGAAAAAAATTATAATGGACGATTATGATAAGTGTGTCATTCGAAATAAAATTCACGAGTTTTACACTGTAAGGAAGGAGATACCGACATTGAGGAAGCTGCACCGCGAATTACAAACAGATATCAACTTTAGAGGAGGAGTCACTAGTTTACGTCAGATCTTAAAGGAACTGGGGTATACATATAAAAAATGCGGAAAGAAAAGGAAACTCTTAGCGCTTGACGTGCAAAATATTTGCGAGCAATCTATAATTGAGGGAGCAGATAAGCCTGCACATACAGATGTACCTCTAGTACCGACACATACAGATGTAGCTCGCATACAAACGGCACTTGAAGCTAGTGCAGGCAGGGAACCCGGCAAACCCTGGAACCCAATGAACCTGGCCTGGTAAAAGCAATTTCACTTGGTGAAAGGCCCTTCCATTTACGATAGTAACTCACACCATACATTTTAGATTATTTCTACCCAGAATCATAAGCTCTTTCAATCTGAATACACGGAAAAAAGTGTTCCCAAAATTTGATACAATTCTATGTGTCTGTTTTGTTATGCTATAGGATTTTGTATCAAAAATGTAAATGCAAAAGCACAAAAAAATATGGATATTTCATTCTCAGTAAAAATGGAAATAGCTTATAACTCTGAGTGGGAATAAGGTGGAATATCTCAAATCTGAATAAAATTAGTTACAACCTTAACACCTTCGCTGCGGCAATTAGCTTAACTTGTAATTAACCATACTTTGTAAGGGGTCTAAGAACTCCCTACCGCAGTGAACATGTTAAATAAAAGTGCCCTGCTGATTGTAATATAAAGATATTGTGTACACTGATACTAGGAAAGGATTTGTTCTAGATAGAGTGGTTCTACAGTTGCCATCAGATTTATTAGATAGAGCAGCCAAGGTGCTCAAAAATATCTGAAGAAGGACTCTATAAAGGTGCATTCAGACCAAGCCAGCATTTGCTATTCTATTCCCCCACTCTATGAAATTCAATTGTTACACAAAATGTAATTTGTTGATTTTGTAGAGTGGGGGATAGAATAGCGAATGCGCGTTTGGTCTGAATGCACCTTTATGCCATGATGCTGCTATTTGCTAGATATTTGTGAGCAACCTGGCAGCTCCAATATATCTGATGATGACTGTACTATGCCCTGGTACAGCTACACTTAGGGCATTTCCATGTGTAATGTAATTGAGCAATTACTTGCGTATTTATTTATTAGTGCTGAAGATATAACTGTAATTGTCTAGATATCAAAACCTCTATCTTGATAAAATTTAAGACTTGTATAATTATGAGTTATTAGTAATTCTCATAGAGGTATGGAGAAGTACAAGAAATGAAACTGTGGAAGGAACTAAACTTTATCTTGTCAAAGGAAATCAGTGTCATCTGACATTAAACATTTATTAACCTTTTGACCGCTGTTGTCTGACATGTCAGACAATCAATATGGTTGACAAAGGTTGGATTTTTTATAATGTAAAAATGAGTTCCATTCAAATGTATGCTCTGATCCGTGTGGTGTAATTTTGTATTGGTCGCGACACGGTAATTCGCGGTGGTCAAAAGGTTAAGAAAATGCTTAAGTGTCACCTGTCTAAACCTTTCTTGATAAAACATATGCATTGAAATATGACGGTACACCTACAAAACCAGTCTGGATATGTCAGGTACGCAAGCACGTGTACACTCCCGATTTTCGGCGGTTTTATCGGGATATAATAAATATGAATGTTGATCTTATATGAAATATTAGTTAAGATAAGAGGCTAGTATAATGTTTATTGTAAGTGAAGTTTGTAAATCTTCTTTTTCTTAAGAAAATAAAGTTATTTAAATCTGAGTTGCTTGCTTGCATACTATCGTTCCAGCATGAATAGAGAGTTTTTTTACTAAATGGGTAAATGATTAATACCAATAAATGTCTTGTCTTGTCATGTAATTAAAAACTTTTGCTTTGATTTACAAGTTTCAAAACAAAGTTACATGAATGAAAGATTTGCCTCTAACTCTTACCAAATTGCGTCTTAGAACTTTGGCAATAACTTGCAAGTCGTCGTCTTAGCTTTGGGGCTTCTCTAAAGGGTCGTTTACAGACAAAATTGTACATAATTTATAAAATTTTACGGATTATATACTACCCCCTATTATTACTCCCTAGGGAATTTCACTTTTCTATTACTCCCACTACGCATGCAAGCAATGGCGCGCTTAGGCAGCAAGTGTGATGAAAAGTATTTGATAATCCAGGTTCTACAGTAGAACCATTTTAGCCCTAGCCAGCCTATGAGGTGTTACATCTCACTTGAGGTAAATAAAAAGTTTTCTATAACATACCAGTTTATTAAGCTTTAAAAGCTAAACATAAACGCGGATTACAGTTCATCTGCTTGGCATTGGCACCATATACAAAGTCTTATATTAGAAATAAAGGCATCCTTATGTTATTGATAAGTTTCCTAGAATGTTTCATTTTATAATTGTTCAAAATAGTGATTATAATCGTAATATTAGATATCAAAATCCATCGTATCTAAATAATCATTCCAAAAGTTTGCAAAGACTTATCAAAATTGTGCATAATGATTATAATGAAACATTCTAACAAAATTATACTTTATGTAAACATATAATCAGCCAAAACTATAATGTCTTTTGACTTCATTATAGATTTATGTTCCAGGGTGCACAGCCAAAATGCCAATCGCTAACGAAACGCAACTGTCTGGCGCACTAATAAGAAGTGACAAAGAGATACGCTACTACAGAGCGTCAGCGATTACCAATTTGGCTACACACTCTGATTTTTCACTGAAAAAAACTATAAAAAACTCAAGCTTGCGTAGTATTATCATCAATAACTTCGTCAACGAAGTCCGCTAACATGTCTTCAACGGACACCCCATCATTACTAACCGCCATTTTGACTGTCACCAGCTCGACCACTTTCTCAGGCGTATGGCTTTCTGGAGATTTAAATCCATTCACTTTCGGTACTTTCTCTTCTTCCGGCGTAGCTGCCACTTGACCACAGGTTATATGAACATCGTCTGTATCATTTGTGTTTGGTAGATTTTCATCCTCTAAAGATTCAATTACTCCGACAGATTTACCTGTATTCGGGTACCCATAGCCAACCTCATTTGATTTCCCGGAGAGACTGTCTCCGTCAACTGTGTCGATTGGTAGTTGTGTTTCTGCTTCATGGATATTTTTCTCATACACTATTGAATTTTGATTGTTATCATTCTCTGCTGAAATTTCATGTATGTCTTCATCGGTCTCCGCTGTTTCTTTATCAGTTATATTATTGTCTGATATCTCATGGATGTTTGGCTTATTGAAGTGGATATCAGCTTGTGCGACGATACTTTCATGTTCATCCATGGGTACTTCTTCCACCTCTTCGGAGTCGGAGTCGCAGATCTCTATGGAGTCTCCGGAGGCGCTGCTGAGACTGATCTTGTCTTCATCGATGCGGGGCTTCTTGTTGGCTGGCTCTTCCGGTTCCGGTGCGTCTTGTGTGTCCACGGTTTCCGGTGGTACCCTGTGAATAAAATAAATCGCCATTGTGTACATATTCTTTTGGACTGTAATCTAGCTTTAAGTTTCTTATTGTATGTATATCTTATTCATATGGATTACTGTCTGTTTTATGTACCTTTTAAAATTAAATAAAAACGGTATTAAGATCGTGTGAGCAACTGTCAATGACATGAGCAATATACTTAAGCAAGCTAATTTTTTAAGGTAGGAAGAGCTTTCAATTTATTTTTATAATCACAACCCCTTGTCTTTTTTAATTGCTTACAATTTGGAACCTAATTTCTAAAAAAAGTTATAAATAAACAGTGAATTGAATCTATGAATGGTTTTCGTAAGAACTTTACAATTTATGATTTCCGTACAAAATGACTACCATAACCTTCTGTCTCTGTGTATGGTATGTGTAGAGTCACGTTTATAAATATATGTATACTTCAGAACTTATTACTTGGATGAAAGTTCAAATTTGAATACAGGTGTCAGCGTAATTATGTAGACGACCGTAAGTATAAAAATCAACAATTAATTGACCATTGGGCAATTCAAATTTTTCTTGACGATTATTTATTCGCAGAAAAAAGTACATAAATACATATGCAAATGTCCATAAAATCTTATTAATTATTATCATAAACTATTATCCTTATTCCGGCATCCCCATTTTAGCATCGAACTTCTAAACGCACGGCCGGGTTCCATCCTTACTTGGTAGATATTCCATTTATACGCACGAAGCGCTTCGCTTCTTCTTTCCTTATGCGTACTGCCAAAAGAACATATCCATACTACGTGACCCTTTAAAAGATAGCGTGTAAGTCCGCTTTAAATTTAAATTACATTATTACAAAATATTCTCGAAAATATACTAGTCACGTGACAAGATACCATACCCCCCCTCCCCCTGGTGACCAAGAGTGATACTTTTACGGACCTCCTCCCCCCCTAAACAGGTCAGGTAGTATGGATATGTTCCCCAAGGAGTGGTTCCTTGCCGGCGTCTATATTTCCGAGTTCATATATCCCGTCAGCCTTCAAGTCAAGGGTGAACAGGCACTTTCTGGTCGAACTCCATCGTAGGCCGCGTCTCTGCCCTAGTTTGTGGCCATGAAAAATAAAAAAAAACAAGAAACTCACCTATCAGCCCCCAACAACGCTTCAAGCGCTTCCCGGTTCTTCCTGGACATCCTTCTCTTCTCTTCTGTCCTGTCAGCCGGCGGCTCGGCGAAGCTTAGCGATGGCGGCGAGCAGTGGAGGTGCAGCCTTATGTCGAGTAAGGCTTGGGAGCAGAACTTGGAGATCTGACGGAATTAAAACAATGAAACGTGTTTCATGAGTTACTGCCTCGCAAACATCGTATTGTATTGTATTCATTTATTTCTTGATGGAAATTACATATTATTACATATTACAGTTAAATACCAGGAAATTCACAAAAAGATTTCCAAAAGTGTAAAATGGAATAATAGTTAATAGTAAAAACATTAATAAAAAACAACAAGTTAAAAAATAAAATACAACATTATACCAATGATATTTTTAGTGCAGATGGTGCCTTTTTTAGGCTCTAGTGCGAGAAGTGCGTCATTTTACGTCAGGTCCAAAACTTCGGAGGGACATCTGCACTAAAAAACTCGTGTCGATTTAAAACACTCCATATCGGTCGTGTTTTAAAACATCGCCACTGGTTTCGAATTTCATGTTTTTCGCACTTGTGTCGTATTCAGTGTATGTCAAAACTGGAATAAAAAAATATCAACGGTATTTTGATAAATACATCTAGGCAGACCTATTTTAATATATTCGTATGTCATACTGAGCAACGTTTACGAGGAGTAAGGGACGAACCCCGTGTTTTCACACATTGGTTACGTGATATCGATATTTTGTATGAGAATATTGGGAATAGTAAATCATTGCCGAGGTACGGAAAGAGGGATTTTCTGACGGTACTAAGGTGCCCGGGGCACTAGTTCAGAGTCACTAAATTCCTATTTTCGCTGAGGTATATACATATAGTGCTTTTCTCAAACATGCGAGTAAACAAAATAAAAATATACGGAAAGAGTACCTATAAGAATAGAATATTGAGAAAAGGCATTCGTTTTGTTTGTGTTGTAGTTGAATTATCGAGAAGATGGAATTGCATATGTAGTGGTATCGCGTATTTACAATGTATTGCGTGCTATTGTGTGTGATTTATCGACTCATGTATTGGCATTATTCGACTAATAGTAAACCTAATTGTAAAGACACAAGGTTCACTTTAAAAGTGTTGCTTTAGTAACACCACTACAAATGCAATTCCATCTTCTCGTTAATTCAACTATACTAATTTTAATATTTTAAATAATGTGTTTTCTATTCGAACACGTCACTCACACATACAACAGGTGAGTTTCTAAGTTTTTCACCTTTAAGTTGGTAACAAACTTTCCCTCCTTTTGTATTTTTTTAACCATAGAGGAGATACCAAATTAAGGCCTCCCCACACAACTGTTTAAATTATTGGTTTTGGTTGGCTTATAGCGTATGTGATCGGGATGTACTATTACGCACTGGGAGTTTGTGTATAAATAATAAAATGCACAACTTACAATTCAGCGTATATTGGAGTACACACAGGATGCATACACAAGCAGTTCAGAAGGCACAGAAGGGTAGAATGCACAAGCACAGAAAAGTCTTAAAGCGATAGCAAGTAAAGTCCGAAAGATAGAAAATAGGATAGGTATACAAACAAGCAAGCAAGCACTAAGATCGCGGCTATTGTTTAGCGAGCAAACAGACATGCGTTCCGCGTCGTATCTAGGCAATGACTGTCAAATGACCTCTGATGCGCGGGCGCCGCGTCTCCATACCTAACCGGTATTGACTAGTGCGAGGGTACGGTCGATATCGTTTGTCGATATCGATATCGACGTCGACTAGGTGGTTGGCATAATTATGTGTCGACTAACTTGGCGTGTTGATGAAAAACATAGTAGGTATGTAATTTATAATTGTATATATAAATATAGGTATGTAAATATAGATATAAGTTAAAAATTGTAAATATATATAATTTAGTGGGAGGAGTAAAATGTATATGATTAAAAATGAAAATGTGTATATAAGTACCTACACCACCCCCCACCAGAGTCCCTCAGGGACGATAATAATCAGGGAACCTAATAACGCGACCCGAACGTGTTGTTTTGTTTTGGAGTAACTGAGGTTCTTCTGACGCGGTAGTGTCTTTGACATCTAATATAAAGGCTGGTTTGAGCCGGTCAATAGAAACTGTAACTTCCCTATTATTGAGAAGAATTTTAAAAAACTTGTCTTCTCTGCTGAGAACCTTGTGTGGCCCAGAGTAAGCTGGAGTAAGGGAACCTCTTGTAGTGTCATCGCGCAGGAAGACATGACTACAGGTTTCTAGTTCTTTGTGAACAAATACTCTGGGCTTACAGTGGCGTGAAGCTGGAACGGGTCGTAACTTTTCTACAAAGCCTCTTAGTCTGGCTGAGAAGTCAGAAATATCTGAACTACCGTTAGGAATGGGCTCCCAGAACTCCCCAGGGAGTCTCAACGGTTCTCCGTACACCAGCTCAGCCGAAGATCCTTGCAGATCTTCTTTGTAGGAAGTACGTATTCCCAACAAGACCAACGGCAGCGACTCAGTCCATCTGTCATTTGCATGACAGACGATAGCCGCTTTTAGTTGACGGTGAAACCGTTCAACTAAACCATTGCAAGCCGGATGGTATGCTGTTGTCCTTTTGTGCTCGAATCCGGCCATCCTAGACAAGCATTGAAACAAAGCCGATTCAAACTGACGTCCACGGTCAGTAGTAATGCTTGTAGGACAGCCAAATCGAGCAATCCAGGTAGACAGCAGTGCTTTTGCAACGGTCTCTGCCGTAGCATCTTCTATCGGTATCGCCTCTGGCCAGCGAGTATATCGATCTACTGCTGTGAGACAATACCGATAGCCTTGGGAAATTGGAAGAGGTCCGACCAGATCAATGTGTATCTGTTTAAAACGGGCGCGTGGTAAGTCGAAAGTGCCCAGCGAGGAAGTCACGTGACGGTTGACTTTAGCTCGTTGGCACTGCATGCAGGACCGCGCCCACTCCCTACAGTCTCGGTTCACTCCTGGCCAAACAAAACGCTCAGAAACCAGTTTCGCTGACGCGTTACAGCCGGGATGACTTAGAGAATGTAGGCTATCGAAGACTTGCCTTCGCAGAGACTTGGGTATATAGGGCCTGGTAACCAGTGTACTGACATCACAATACAGAGGTGTTTGGCTTCCAGGGACATGAAGTTTCCGCAACTGTAACGATGAACCTTGATTTAATAGGATTTCAAGTTCAGGATCGGATGTCTGCTGTTGGGCGATAGTGTCGAAGCTGACAGGTGCTTCCAGTTCCTCAATTCGCGACAAGGCATCCGCAACCACATTATCCTTGCCACTTATATGGCGGATGTCTGTCGTGAATTGAGATATGAAGTCTAGGTGCCTATACTGCCTGGGCGAACAGTTACTCTTTCTTTCGTGAAAGGCGAAACTAATGGGCTTATGGTCAGTATAGACGGTGAAGTGACGAGCCTCAAGCATATACCTAAAATATTTTATGGCCTCGTAAATGGCTAATAACTCCCTGTCATAAGGGGAGTATTTCGCCTGAGCGGGGCTAAGCTTCCGGGAGAAGAAGGCCAGTGGTTCCCACACATCGTTTTTAAATTGTTGGAGCACTGCGCCGATTGCCCGGTCTGAAGCATCCGTGACCACCGCCAGTTTTGCGGCACAATCAGGATGCGCCAACATGGCGGCCTTAGACAGGCTTTCCTTACACGCCTGAAAAGCATTCAGGGTGTCGCCAGATAGGTTGATTGGCTGTGAACCCTTTACTGAACCTGTTAACAAGGCATGCAGAGGGGCTTGTATTTCAGCAGCTCTTGGGAGAAATCTTCTGTAAAAATTTAACATGCCCAAGAAGCCTCGTAGCTGTCTAACATTTGTTGGGGCAGGGAAATCCATGACAGCTTGAACCTTGGATTCTAGAGGTTTGCAACCACTGGCGGAGATCTGGTACCCTAAAAAGGTTACCTCATGAGCTCCCAGGACACACTTCGAAGTGTTCACCAGCATGCCGTACTGCTTCAGCCTATTGAAGACTACTCGCAGGTGCTCTTCGTGCTCTGTCTCGCTCCTAGAGTAAATTAGAAAATCGTCCAAATACGCATAAACAAAGTCGAGGCCCCTGGTCAGCTCATCGAGGAACCGTTGAAACGTTTGACCTGCGTTCCGCAGTCCAAACGTCATAAATGGGAACTCAAAGAGCCCGAAAGGAGTTGTGATGGCCGTTTTTGGAATGTCATCAGGGCTGACAGGTATCTGATTATATGCTTTTTCCAAGTCAAGCGTACTGAAAATGTTACAACCAGCAATATAGTGACTAAAATCGTGGATGTGCTTAATCGGATACCTGTCAGGCACTGTACGAGCATTCAAACTGCGATAGTCTCCGCAGGGCCGCCATCCGTTTCCTTTCTTCGGAGCCAGGTGCAGGGGTGACGACCAGGCGCTTTCTGATGGCCTAGCTGTCCCAATGGCCAGCATCATCTGGAACTCTTCCTGGGCGATTTTCAATTTATCAGGGGCTAAACGACGGGGTGGTAAAGACACTGGGGGGCCTGGTGTGGTGCGAATGTGGTGGACTGTGTTATGGGGTACATTATTAGTGTTATGCCTACCAGCTGGTCGAGTTATATCGGGGAATTCGTCAAGAATTTTATGAAACCGAGACTCACCAGTTACGACTTTGACGGAACACACGTCTTTAGTGTTGGCTGTAGAACCAATTGCAGAAATTAAGGTTAACATGTCGATTAAGCGTTTGTTAGGACAGTCTACAAGCAACTTATAAAAGTTTATAAAATCGACTCCTATTATCGGTTTGGTAACATCGGCAACTACAAAGCGCCACACAAAAGTTCTACGTAAACCGAAATCTAAGCTTAATGTGATAAAACCATAAGTAGCAATATTAGAACCGTTTGCAGCACATAAACTATACCCAGTCCGTGAACGACGATCACACAGCGCCGACCGTGGATAGACGCAGAGGTCGCTTCCAGTATCGACTAGAAACTGCGTCTTTGAAGAGCGGTCGGTGACGAACAGGCGACCAGTAGATGTCGATGGGCAATCGTCAGCCGCCATTATCGACTGCCCCTGGAGTTTTCCGCCGGCTTGAAGTCACATGGTCGAACGCACTTGCTGGCCTGGTCTCCGAATTTCCCGTGGTACCAACAGAGGGGGAACTTGCGGTAATTCGACTGGGATCGATGTCTGGAGCTTGAGGAGTTCCGCTTTCCAGTAGAAGCACGAGCCCTGGACCTGCTATTCCTGCTCAGTGAAAAGGCCTGGAACTGCTGGAACTGTCTTCGAAGCTCTGCAATCTCTTTTGCTAAGTCGCTTGAGTTCGATGCTGCAGCTCCGGTACTCACGGTGGCAACTTTAGGCGAGGAACAGGTTAAATCGTTGACCCGGTCAGCTAAATCGCAGAGGTCCTCTAGTGATGTTGCAGCTGGCTGGCCCGCTAATACCATCTGTACGCCATGAGGGAGGCGAGTAGTCCAGATAGACTTGATAAATTCGTCTGGTACTGCTGGTCCTGCGAGGTCTTTAAGATGTCGGAAGAAATGAGACGGTTTCCGATCGCCGAGCTCTTCATGCATCAACAACTGCTTGGTTTTCCTCTCGTTGGAGATGCCCAGCCTCTTGATGAGCTCAGTTTTGAGCTTCTCGTATCTCTGGGCGGCGGGAGGGTTAATTATTATATCCTTCACCTCACGAGAATACTGGTTGTCGAGATGGGAAATGACGTAGTTGAATTTCGTGACGTCGCTCGTGATACCGGAATTGTGGAATTGCCCTTCGACCTGAGCGAACCAAATCTCCGGTTCCTCGGCCCAGAACGGTGGCACTTTCACACCGACCTTAAAAACGTTCGTTGCAGCTATCGACTCTGTCCCCGCACTATTTTCTGCTGACGCGCCTGCGGGTGGATCGAGTGCATCTTTAAATTCCCTTTCTTGGCTCATAATTGGGGTCACCAGTATAGCGTATGTGATCGGGATGTACTATTACGCACTGGGAGTTTGTGTATAAATAATAAAATGCACAACTTACAATTCAGCGTATATTGGAGTACACACAGGATGCATACACAAGCAGTTCAGAAGGCACAGAAGGGTAGAATGCACAAGCACAGAAAAGTCTTAAAGCGATAGCAAGTAAAGTCCGAAAGATAGAAAATAGGATAGGTATACAAACAAGCAAGCAAGCACTAAGATCGCGGCTATTGTTTAGCGAGCAAACAGACATGCGTTCCGCGTCGTATCTAGGCAATGACTGTCAAATGACCTCTGATGCGCGGGCGCCGCGTCTCCATACCTAACCGGTATTGACTAGTGCGAGGGTACGGTCGATATCGTTTGTCGATATCGATATCGACGTCGACTAGGTGGTTGGCATAATTATGTGTCGACTAACTTGGCGTGTTGATGAAAAACATAGTAGGTATGTAATTTATAATTGTATATATAAATATAGGTATGTAAATATAGATATAAGTTAAAAATTGTAAATATATATAATTTAGTGGGAGGAGTAAAATGTATATGATTAAAAATGAAAATGTGTATATAAGTACCTACAGGCTTATTGTGTTTATTCCTTGGCCCTTTCGAGTTGTATGAAATTTCGAGTATTTCAAAAGTTTAATGCAGCGGAATAAAATGGATTCATACATTTATTTTACTCGTAGGAGTAATTTAACCATAGAGGATTAAATTTTACATTTGAAAATAATAAAAGGTACCTTACCTCTTTAATTTATTAATAAAATGAGGCATTTTTCTAGCATGTTTGAGAAAAATAAATATGTATCACGGAACAATTTTACAAAAATCGGCATAGATAAAGAATAATAAAAGAATAAAGAATATTTATTTCAGAAAACACAATGGCATAGTTCCACGATACGCTCAATTATATCTAGTGATACCTAATTTCATGACTGTAGCGTTTATAGTTTCCGGGCGGACTGTGTATTATGTGTAGTATACCTGTACCAAATTACAAATGTCTAGTACAAACAGCAACACTCCTAACGGACCATTAAAGACAGAGCAGAGAGAAAATGAAAGAGATAAATATAGTTATATTATGTCAACTTCAAATTAAACAATACACGGGAATGTTGATCGTTCGCACTGTTCGCAACTTGGTCGAATAATACAAATCGGGTTCCGAAGTCTTATGAGACTAGTATCACGACTTCGGCCGAACTCTGCTGACCAATGGGGCAGGCATTGCTACGGTTAACCAATGATCGCTCGCGGTTTCTTCAGAAGGTGACATTACCATGGTTACGTAATAACAAAAACGTTTAACCAATCGCGGTTTTTCCGGAAGCTGACGTTACTATAGTTACGTTTTATATAACATCCGCTTTAGTCCTGGAGATGTCAATCTAATTTCAGAGCCGGTAATTTGACTGC
This sequence comes from Thaumatotibia leucotreta, assembly GCA_025490895.1. Lineage (NCBI taxonomy): Eukaryota > Metazoa > Arthropoda > Insecta > Lepidoptera > Tortricidae > Thaumatotibia > Thaumatotibia leucotreta. The sequence goes on from JALPQI010004769.1 coordinate 23,615, forward strand.
TAAGCTGCTATGTAGAAATTTTGTTCATTTTCCTTTCAACGGCTGTCACTGTCAGATATTTTTTCAAAGTTAGAATTTCAGCCAGAAACTATCAAGTCTCTATTAAACATTTGTATGGCTACTGACAGATTAAAGGATTATAGGTAGACTGTCAAACGTCTATCTACCATATTTCCACAAAGGTTACATAAGTATTCAACTAACGTCAACTAAGAGATGTGATGAATTATAATAAAGACAGCAATAGCATTTGTCTCTGTCAATGAAAAAAATAATTTAAAATTGCCCGATTAACATCGCCCTGAAGCCCATAAAGAAAAAAAAACATGGCTATTTGTAAAAATATCTTGACCTATTAATGTCAGATAAATCATGAAATCCGATTTGAAGAAACCGTGATTAAATTACTAAACGGATTTAGACAAATCTATGAAGAACTGTCGTTATCCAGTTTCCACAAGGAACAACGACATCTAGCGTCTAATCATGGCCGATAGCTAATTCTTAACTTTCGTAGACGAAGGAATTTTTATTATGTCAACTAGTTTTCAAATACTGAAATTTTGACGCAACAAAGATTCGATGACATATCATCGGGGACCATCGGAAATGTCGCGATCGTGCCTACTAACGAAAAATACCGAACCCATAATATTACACGACCAAATTGCATCCTTTGCCAAGTGGCTCAACATTCCTATGTAACTGTCATGTAACTGTAAGTGTGATTCTCTTTCATGCAATATTTCCAATTTCTGAAGTGTATACCTAGGGTCCATATTGGCACTTATACAATTTTTTCTTCGAATATTTTTACTAATACCGTTTTTTACTGATAATCATCATTACTCCGAAAAATTTTTCTCATACTTTTTTTCTTACTAAAAATTATACTTCTACCTACAATGTTCATAACGATTTTTATTTCGAAATTTTATCCTCCTAAAGTCGTCAAGTAGATTAATCTATACTCATAAAGTTATTTGAAATAAATTGTTTGTTTATAAACATTTTCCCATTAGGTTCTGTATGATTATTTCTTCGATATAAGCGGACTGTATTTTTTTATAATTAAGTGTTTAATGTTCAAAGTTTCAACGATACGAAAATAATGTGGAACTAGGTGTGGAAGGCTTATCAGCTGTACGAAACACGTACCTTTGTGATCTGCAGAAGATAGCGCAGATCTCGGCTGTAGCGGCTGGTACAGGCTCCTCACCGTTGGCTCGTTCAAACTTACCTTCGGCAAAGGTTTACCGTTAACCAGCTCCAGCGAGATGCAAAGACTCGTGCTTCCCCCAACGGATCTGCCTTCTTCGACGTTCACACACAGTTGAAAGCAAAGATTTTATACGATAATCAACTGCTCGATACGAAAGATTTGAATACTTTGAATTTACGAGAAACGAGTACGTGCTATCGCACCGAAAGATTTATGACAACTCATTGAACTTTTTTTTTTTTTTTAAGTTCAAGACAAGTATGTTGCCAGGCGAAATTATCCAAAACCATGGAACAATTCTAAACATTCCGCCCGCCAAAATACCATGTATTTTACGAGAGAATTATATTTTAAACGAGAGGTAACATAGGACACACCAGTGCATAGTGTTCTAGGTTTTGTGCTATTTAACTACACTTAGATTTAATTTTATTCTACGATATTCAAAACGATACTATTAAACAATTTTTTTTTATTACTAAGTGGTTTGGGAGTTAGTTTTGCAAAGGTAAGGGACACAGCTTGACTACTGGTCGTTTAAGTTCTCCTGATTCGGTACGAACTGTAACGACGCGACAAATCCCATCAGTCCCTGGATGAAGTTGGATAACTCGGCCTATTTTCCATTTCATGGGGCTACATTGCTCATTGACAATTAGCACAAGCATGCCGACGACAATGTTTTGCTGGTTGTTGAACCATTTGTGGCGTTGTTGCAATGTGTGCAAGTATTCTACTTGCCACTTGCGCCAGAAATCCTGGTGGATCTTTTGTAACAGCTTCCATCGCTGAAGAGGACCTAGTTTCACATCGACCATATTTCCTTCCGGTAATATGGTGAGTGGTTCCAAAGTGAGGAAGTGACCAGGGGTCAACACAGACAAATCGTTAGGATCTGAACTAGGGCTACCGGTATCCGTGTTACCCGCAGACACGTGTACACGAATCCTTAGCACCGGCGGTACTAAGAACCCGAACGACACGAAACGCCAAGAAACGTTTCCAACTTAGAAACGTTTCCAAGCGCGGGTCCGCGGATCTACTTAGAAACTTTTCCAAGCTTGAGTCTTGCGGATCCATTACAATTGAATATTCGAAAAACCTATGTTTTTATTAGTAAAAAGTCTGAAACAAAAAAATACCAACCGAAAAATTCGCAGTTTTTTACGAATTACGCAGCTAGAAATTTTCTTTGTTGCAGGTTAAATGCGGTTCAATACTTTGTTCAAATATAAAAGCGTACCTATATTTTAGATTGCCACTGCCACTACACATTGAGGGCGGATCAGACACAGGTACTCGGGTATCCGTGTCTTAATTACACGGTTCCTAATGAAACGTTTCCAACGGGTAAGAAACCCGTTTCCCGGTAGCAAAGAAACGGGTACACGGAAACGGGTACACGAAACCCGGACACGACCGCGAGCCCTAATCTGAACTGATAGGAGACAGAGGTCTCGAGTTTAGCATTGCCTCTATCTGAGTTAAGACAGTATAGAACTCTTCAAAAGTAAGTCGCTGTGAACCGATCACACGAGAAAGGTGGGTTTTCACAGACTTCACGCCAGCCTCAGCTAACCCAGAGAAATGTGGGCTACCAGGTGGGTTAAAAACAAAGTTAATTTTCTCTGCGTGCGAAGCCTTAACCATCAAATCTTGTAGCATATTGGATGCACCGATAAAGTTTCTCCCTTGATCTGAGATTAACCTGGAGCAACGACCACGTCGAGAAATAAAGCGACGGAGAGCTGCCAGGTATGCTTCAGACGTGAGCTCGGAAACGAGTTCAAAATGGCAGTTCAAATGGTGGCAGTACACACGAAAACGCAAATATACGATTTGTATGTGCGCAGACCACGACCGCGAGCCATACTAATGTCAAAGGGTCCCGCGTAGTCTACTGCCGAGGACGAAAAAGGTTTAATTTGATTTATTCGAAACGATGGTAAATTACCCATCATAGGAGGCGAAGCCACCTTGGGTCGAGAACGAAAGCATTTCATGCAGGATGAAATTACCGAATTTATTGCCCGTTTAGCTGACAAAATCCAGAATTCTTGGGCTAGTAAATTTTGCAGAGTTTGCAATCCAGGGTGCATGAAACGATGATGATAATCCTGAATTATTAACGTCGTCAGCCTATGCTCACGAGGCAATAAGAGCGGATGTTTAACATCGAATGTTAAATTCCCTTTGGAAAGGCGACCGCCCACCCTTAATAACCCAAGCTCTTCCAAAAATGGCGACAATTTTCGCAGAGGTTTTGGTAAAGGGTGTGGTGACTTATCTATCGACAAGGAACGAATTTCCGAGGCGAAAACTTGTTCTTGAACGTGTTTTACAAGAAAATGCATAACCATTAGGATTTCATCAGACGATAAATTTGGTTCGATATTTTTCGAAGTTCGGTTTTGCAAATTGTGCATATATCGAAAACAATAGGCGAGAATATGCAATATGCGCTGCAAAGACGAGAATCTATTTAAGATATTGTCTATGAAAGCTACATTGGAGGCTGTGTGAACAGACTATAACTTTTCTGCTCATTCGAAGCGGACTGATCAGGAAGGATCTCCGATTGCGGCCATGACTCTTGAGGATTAGACAACCAGATCGGCCCCGCCCACCATAGCGGATGCTGGATTAAATCAGCTGGAAGTAAGCCGCGGGAACCACAGTCTGCAGGGTTGTCCGAACCAGCAACGTGTTTCCAACAGTCAGGGTGAACATTTTCCTGTATGTGTGTAACCCTATTGGCTACGAAGGTTTTCCACTTTGATGGACATGAACGAATCCAAGTCAGAGTGACAGTGGAATCTGACCACGCATAGATATCATCAAACATGTGAAAATCTTTCAAAGCTTCCCGAAACGACATGACCAAGTCCGACAGTAAGACAGCAGCTAGCAACTCCAACCTCGGTACTGAGCATTTACGGAGAGGAGCCACCTTGGATTTAGCGCAGCACAGGCGCACGACAATAGAACCGTCATTCTGAACGACACGACAATAAATGACAGCACAATAACCCTTCTCCGAAGCGTCACAGAAACCGTGGAGTTGTAGTGATGTAAACGATACAATCATTCTCCGAGGAATGGACAATGAACTCAAATCCGACAGTTGTGATTTGAACTTACGCCATTCTTGAGTGATGGTGATGGGAGCTTCGGTATCCCAATCGACACCAGAGACCCACAGCAGTTGTATTAAATATTTTGCAAAGAATACAACTGGCGATAATAGACCCAGAGGATCAAAGATACGAGCGATGTCCGAGAGAATTGACCGCTTCGTACAACGACAATCCTTTAACGATGTTTTAAATGTGAAATTATCTTCCTGTGGAAGCCACGACAGACCGAGAATTTTTAACGACAAATCATGAACATCTTCAAAATTATGAAGTTGCTCAGAATAAAGCTCCGAACCTGGCAAGCTTTCTAGAAATTCAGGACTATTGGAAGTCCATTTACGCAAGTGGAGCTGAGCAGACGACAAGATTTCCACCAGCTGTTTACGTAACACCAACGCATTTTCAACCGAGTCTGCACCAGATACGATGTCATCGACATACGCATCCCTTCCCAACACTGCAGCACCATGAGGAGCACGAGACGAGAACTCCTTCGCCAACTTGGATATGCACCAGAGCGCCTGATAAGGAGCACAAGAAACACCGTAAGTCACTGTGAGCAAGCGATAATCTTTCACAGGGTCATCAGCTGATGGCCGCCAGAGGATGCGCTGATAATCACAGTCTTCGAGATCGACAAGGAACTGACGGTACATCTGCTTGATGTCTCCAGTGAACACTATTGCATGCCAACGAAATCTAACTAACAAGTCGAATATATTATTTTGCAGTTTAGGGCCTGGCAGCAATGTGTCATTCAGAGATTTCCCTGCAGAATCCTTTGCACTAGCGTCATATACAGACCGAAGAGGGGTGGTGACAGAGTGGGGGCGTAAAATTCCATGATGTGGTACATAATAAAAGCGACCTTCACACGACAAAGGAGGGTCAACTTCCTCCATGTGACCAGACTCCAAATAGTCATTCATGAAATTGACATAAGCTGTCCGAAAGTGAGGATTTAATTTAAACTTCCTCTCTAGATTTAAGAAACGCTTGAGAGCAATCTCCCGAGAGTTTGAAAACCTGGGTTTGTCCTGAGGGTCGACGAAGGTTAAGGGTACTACCATCCTGCCCTCAGAATTACGATGATATAAAGTTTCCATTTGCTTTTCGCACGACAATTCCGATTTCGATAATATTACTTGTTTCGGAGACTCAACACTTTCCAACTCCCAGAAGCGCTTGATATTATTGTCCAATGAGAGACACGACACGAGAAAGCACTCCTTACTGGGACCGTTACGACCGCGAGAACGATATGTGTTAATATCAGTTGAGCATTCGCCCATCACTATCCAGCCGAAAACAGTGCTGACAGCAATAGGTTGATCTTCATTACCCTTGACAATACCAGGTTGAAGCGCTGCAGCGAAAATCTTGACATTAACTAGCATGTCGATTGGTCCAGATTTATCAAAAGTTGGATCAGCAAGGTCTAAATCCTTAAGATGCCTCCAAGATGAGACATCAAGTGGTTTTGCTGGCATATCAGCACATATTTTAGGAAGCACAAATGCTTCAAACGAAAAGCTACATGAGAAATCACCATTCGAAGGGAATATCTCACAATCAATAACTCCAACAGCATTAGTTGATGTTTGGCCGATGCCATTCACCGAGTCCAATCTATTTTTTATTGGTATTCCAAGTGCCTTTGCACATTTCAAAGTCATGAAATTGCAAGCACTGGCATTATCTATAAGCATTCGAATGGGTACTAATTTATTAAATTTATTTTTAATTAATACAATAGCTGTTGAGAACAAGGCTTGAGAATTTAAGTTTGGAACAGCCAATGTAACTTGAGTACTAGGTGAACTTGTAGGCTCCACCTCATTGCTTTTATCAAAATGTAATAAAGTATGGTGTTTGTTTTTACAAGTACCACAGGATACCAAAGATTTGCAATTTTTTACCGAATGTGACGGACGACAACAATTAATGCACAATTTTTTCTCCTTCACCTGAGTGGATCTATCATATGGAGACAATTTTAAAAACTTTGTACACTGTTCTAATTTATGACCTGGAGCCGCACATATGGCACAGGTACTCAAAGGTGGCACGACAAATGATGATGATGATTTAGGCTAAAATATTCTTTGCCGGCTTTCCAAGGTCTTCAGATATCACACCCATAGAGTTTTGCAATGCTTGACCACGCTTTTCAATAAAAGAAATCAAATCATCATACAGTGGTATCTCAGCATTTGAGTGCAGTTGCAATTCGAAGGCTTCTTTTGTGGCCACATCCAACTTTGCCCACAATGAGTGGAACAACATGAAATTCTTGTCCGGCAAATCATATTTTGACAATATTTCTAAATGTTCGACAAACTCTATTTAATTCTGTAGGATTTTTTGACTTCACTGATTCACAGTTTAATAATTTTTCATAAAAAATGGTAGCGATAACCCTCTTTCTATCATAATAAGATTTTAAAGTGTTGTATGCTATTAAATAGTTCTCATCACACAATGGATAATTTTTAATTAAATTAAATGCATGACCACTAACACTTGATAAGAGGTAATGAAATTTCTCGACAGCGGGGATGTCTTTGTTGTGAATCAAGGAGTCAAAAATCTGTATGAACGATACCCAATGTTCAATTTTTGAGTCAAAAGGTACGATATTTATTTTGGGTAATCTAACACCTACACTAAAATTATTACTGGCACTATTATTTAGAACAGCAGGTTTAAGTTCTTCACTTTTTTCCGTCAAACGTAATTTAATTGATTTCACTAGTTTTTCAAACTGTGACGACACTTCTAACTCATTTGTCCTTTTACCGCTGGGTAAAGAAGCGAGTAAATCAACCTGAAAAGCATGAAAATCCTTCTCGATGTTGTTCTCTCTATTTGTCGTTCGTCTAGATCTCGGCTGTAGCGGCTGGTACAGGCTCCTCACCGTTGGCTCGTTCAAACTTACCTTCGGCAAAGGTTTACCGTTAACCAGCTCCAGCGAGATGCAAAGACTCGTGCTTCCCCCAACGGATCTGCCTTCTTCGACGTTCACACACAGTTGAAAGCAAAGATTTTATACGATAATCAACTGCTCGATACGAAAGATTTGAAAGACGAACCATGGAACAATTCTAAACAGGTTCACTCTGTTGTGGTATGATTCTTTTATGAATAACATAAACTATGTAGTCATAATGGGCTTTGTGCAGAAACTGTTGTGACATACTCAACTTTACCATATTTCTTTGTGGCAGATTTCGAGTTGTTCGAATATTATTCGAGCATAATTTCGATGCTCCTATTTATGATGAGGCATAATCTGGATGTGCATAAAAAGTATCGGCATAGTTTGTTTTAGCATAACAGAGAAGGAATAATTACAACCTCTCAATATAATCGAGGTAGTAGTAATATTCTATACGTTACTTACTGTGTTACTGAGCTGAGTACTTTCTAGGTTGCTAAAAAAAAATAACCTCGACTCTCTAACCTAACCTAACCTATCCGAGTCGGATCTGCCCCGGAAGGTTTTGTTCGCTCGCTTCGCTCGCTCACTGCAGAAATTTTCACCCTCACAGCAAATTCTGCCTGACGAAAAAGGCAAGTTTCGAACATGTGGCTACATGCCCAAAAAAAATGCAAATCTAATTTCTGTCTTATAACACTCGGCGTAATTAATGATATGCCAAGATAGTTTCGGACAAAATAATATTCGAAATATTGTTATTTAAGCCAAGTGATGTTTCTGTCTCATTAAGTTGATGCCAAAATAGATTATACCAAGTCTGTTATGTCCTAAGCGTTTTGGACAAAAAAAGTTTAGAGGGAACCCGTTTAGTACAGTACCTACTCTGCCACAACCTGATTTGTGCAAGTAGCTAGTTTACAGTAATAGTACGATTTATATTTAATTAAACAAAAATAATTCATACATAAAACCAGTACAGATAAAAATAAATACCTATAACATTAGAATATATAGCATAAAATAAGTATAGTGAAAAATTATATAAACATAAAAGTTAGTACTAAAAATATGTATGAAAAACAATATTATGAACATAAATAATTCTATGTGATGATGATTATGAACAAAGATTATTCTAAATACCGATCATTATGAAGTTAAATTGTATAAGAAAAATTTTCGGAGTTCTAATAATCTAAGTTGCAATTTTATAAATACTTTGGCGCACCCGTATACCTAGCTGTGTTGCTGTTTGTACTAACGGCCTATGAGCTATGCTGCGGACAGACAGACGGCCAGACGGACTGGGGTGAATATCTGAGCGTTTCAACCGCCTAATCTTGGTGGCATCATTTTTGCCGAAGTTCCTATTCGTTACAATGTGCTACTTTGTCATTTAAAGGAGGTACGGTACCACAGAACAAAAAATAACGTAGAAGCGGCTTATACCCCGATTCTCGAGAGAACCGATGTCGCCACACTCACACTGGCGCAAACATGCACACAGAAGTATCTGAAAGCTTATTGGTTATAAAATCTTATACAAAAATAAACTTTATTTCGAATGCGACAAAAGCAAAATTATACCTACTACTCGTTTTACTACTTACGACGTTTCGCTTGCTACTACTAACTTGCAAAGAGAGTGTTGCCATCTAGCGTCGAGTAGCATAAGTCTGTTTAATAACTAAAACTCAATAGTTCAGCAACTCCCCAATAGATGGCGAATCCTTGTTCTCTCTCCCACCGGCACATACGTGGCATTTCCCAAGAGTAAAAGAGATAGGCTGGTTTTCGCACGTTATGGCTAACAAGCGTCATAGTGCTGTGCAAGAGTCGGTATTATATCGATAAAATATACATAATTATATATATGAAGTAATAGCATTGGGCGTCTAGGGAGGTAATTACGGTATTACTAACTAGAGTGTTAGATTTTAATGACTCGAGTTAGTATTCCGCTTACCGACCGTGATGCATACAATGTTTTTCATCACACTTCTAAGCAAAAAAAATTGTTTTAAGACAAAATATTGTTAAATGACGTACCTGTAGAGTTCTCACCCCTAGTATTGTACAATTTGGACATCTCTAGTAGATGTCATTTTGACAGATTGATTATTGCATATCGGCGAGCGAGTGCAAATACGTGTTTGTTGAATAGTTAAATCTGAAATATAAGTTTGGTACAGTAAATAAAGCAAATGTGTATTTCAATTACAAGTGGCTTTTATTTAGAAACTGTACAGTGATTTTGGCGACGAGATGCAACGGTGTGTTGATGATTGAGGTGGATTACAATACATCGCACACTTCGAAGACACGCGGTAACAAATAAAATATGTTGCAAGACTACGCAGCAGGGTCTTCGGGACCCAAATTTGACCCATACACGGAGGCAGGCACGCTTCCACAAAGGTGGAGATTATGGAAAAGAAATTTCCAATATTACATAGACAGTCAGGTTGGGCTGAGTGACAAGCAAAAAGTAGCAAGACTGCTTCATCAGGCTGGGGCAGAGGTCCAAGAGATATATGAAAATATAAGAGAAGAACCAGTGGACGGCGGCACCGAATACGAAAAATGTGTTAACAGGTTAGATTCGTACTTTGAACCCGAGGTGAATATTAATTACGAAAGACAAAAGTTCCGAAACATTTCGAAAGCCGATAATGAAACAATGGAGCAATTCATTATAAAGTTAAGAGAACAAGCAAAATTCTGCGAATTTGCTAAGAAAGAAGAGTACATAATAGACCAAATTATAGAAAAGTGCACGGATTTGACATTGAAATTAAAGTTTTTAAAGAAAGGTAAAGAGCTCACAATAAGTAAGATCTTAGAAATATCCAGATTATATGAATTGGAGAAAGCCATTCAAGGCATGGCAGGGCAGAAGGAATCAGACATCAGTATCAATAAAATAAATGGCATTGAGTGCTATAGGTGTGGACGGAGGGGACATGTTGCTAGAAGTAGTGAGTGTGCTGCGACAAATGAGAAATGTAACAAATGTGGGATTAAGGGACATTTCGCTAAATGTTGTAAAACAAAAGTCAAGAAAGACAGCCACAAGAAAAAGAAGATTGTGAAATATGTTGTAGAATCTTGTTCTGAGGATTCAAATGAATCAGAATGTGAAAGTGAATGTGACAATAATTCATCCAAAAGTGTAAATTCTGTGTATGCCGTGGAAAGTGGTAAGGACGATAAGTTCAATATACAAGTTGGTAATCATGTAAGTTTACCTTTTATTATTGATTCTGGTGCATCAATAAATATTATTGATAAGCATACATTTAAAAAGCTCTTAAAGTCCGGATTATCATGTAAACTGTATGATACAACCTCCCAAAAATATTATACTTATGGTGGATCAGAAGTTCCAAACTTGGGTATTTTTAAGACTGTGTTATTTTCTCCGGACAGTAATAAGAATGTAAATGCAGATATTCTTGTGTTTAATGGCTGTGGCCCTTCTCTATTAAGTAAGAAGACTTCTATTCTTTTAGGATTGTTAAGATTAGGACCAGCTGAAATTAATTATATGGCCTCAGACGCTATAACGAGAGAAACGGTTTTAAATGAGTACCCAAATGTTTTTAACAGAATAGGGAAACTTAAAGACTTCAAATTATCAATTCCAATTGATCCTAAGGTTAAACTAATTGCACAACCTATCAGAAGGCAACCTTTTCACATTAGGGACATAGAACAAAATCTAATTAAAGAACTATTAGATAATGACATTATAGAACCTGTGACTGGACCTACTCCCTGTGTTTCACCATCCCACATCGTCAAGAAAAAGGAAGAAGGTCAATACAGACTAGTAGTGGACATGAGGAAAGCCAATGAAGCGGTAATGAGAGAAAGAGTACCTCTACCAACGTTTGAAGAGCTTTTAGCAGACCTGAATGGATGTAAGTACTTTTCAACCATTGATCTCAAATCAGGATACCATCAGCTAGAACTGGATGAAGATTCTAGAATAATTACAGTATTTAGCTGCAGCCTTGGTCTCTTCAGATACAAACGACTGTTCTTTGGTGTCAGATGTGCCAGTGAGATGTTTCAAAGAGTAATCGCACACTTATTACAAGATATAGAGGGTGTAGCAAACAGTCAAGACGACATTCGTGTTGGAGGACGGACAAGAGAAGAACATGATGCCAGACTGAGGCTAGTCCTCAACCGATTATGTGACAGTGGTTTGACCCTTAATGAAAGGAAATGTTCATTTGGAGTTACTGAAATTACTTTCTTGGGACATCACATTTCAGCTGAAGGTATAAGACCAACAGTATCGAATCAGCAGGTTGTACAAAATTTCAGAGCACCACAAAATAAAGCAGAGGTAAGGAGCTTTTTGGGACTTGTTAATTTTAGTGCTAGGTTTATACCTAATTTCAGCACAATCACTGGACCTCTACGAGAACTCACTAAAAAGGATACTGATTTTATTTGGCATGAAGAACATGAGACAGCTTTTGCTAAACTGAAGACACTTATATCTTCAGCGCCAGCACTGGGATTTTACGATAAAGATGCAGAAACTATTCTAATTACTGACGCCAGTCCTATAGGCATAGCGGCTGTACTGATACAAAACCAAAATATTAGAAATGTGAAGCAGCCGATTGTCATAAAGTATATTAGTAAAGCTTTATCCCCAACTGAGCAAAGATACTCTCAAACTGAGAAGGAGGCTCTGGCAATTGTATGGTCTTGTGAAAGCTTGTATATGTATTTGATAGGCAGAGAGTTCAAAATCATATCAGATCACAAGCCGTTAGAGATCATCTATTCATCCAACTCAAAACCAAGTGCTCGTATTCAGCGTTGGGTTTTAAGACTGCAACCATTTACATTTAAAGTTGTTTACAAACCTGGTAAGAGTAATATTGCAGATGCAGCTTCTAGGTTGCTAGATACCAGTATCAAGTCTTCACCAGCAAGTACAGAAGATGAAGAAGATAAACTGATTTTGGCCTTAGTGGAATCTTCTGTGAAAGCTATTACAATAGATAAAGTAAGAGAAGCTACATTACAAGATGAGGAGTTACTGAGTCTTAAAGATGCTATAGAAAGAGACATTTGGCCGAAAGAACTAAGATCATATGAACTTATGAAGGATGAGCTATGCACTGTGGATGATATCATTCTCAGAGGAACTAGGCTGATCATACCGAAACAGTTGGTGCCATGGATATTAGAAATAGGACATGAAGGGCATCTTGCTACCAATTCTATGAAAGCTAAGCTGAGATGCAAGGTATGGTGGAAAGGCATGGACCGAGACATAGAATACTGGTGTGACACATGTGAAGGATGTCGATTGGTCGGACGCGGAGCTGTCCCAGAACCTATAAAGGCCACTGCATTACCTACTAAAGTATGGCAACTGGTTGGAATAGACTATCTTGGACCATTACCTTCAGGACATTATCTACTCTGTATTATTGATTACTACAGCCGATACTTTGAGGTGGAAATACTAAGACAGCAGACTGCGGAAGTAACAATACAAACATTAGAAAAGATAATATGTCGAGAGGGAATAATGGATGAAATAGTTTGTGATAATGGTCCTGCTTTTATTGATCAGAGGTTTAAGGAATTTCTTGAAATCAATGGAATTCGTTTAAGACATACTACCCCATTGTGGCCACAGGCTAATGGAGAAGTGGAGAGACAGAACAAAAACATATTAAGAAGACTGCGAATTGCTCAAGGTTTAAAGCAAGACTGGAAAAAGGAGCTACTGACATACCTGTCAGCCTACCGTTCCACTCCACACAGTACCACTGGATTACCCCCTGGAAATGTATTTCGAGGAAGGAACATAAAGACTAAACTACCAGAACTGACTTATGACATTACCATAGATGATGAAGAAATGCGTGACAAGGATCGATTAAAAAAGGATAAGTTCAAGCAATATGCTGACAAAAGAAGACATGCCAAAGAATCTGAAATTCAACCTGGAGACAAAGTTTTGGTTAAACAAAGAAAGGAGAACAAATTAAGCACTACTTTCTCCCCATCAGAACATACTGTACTCTGGAAAACTGGGAATTCAGTAGCAGTTCAATCTCCTGAAGGAAAAATAATAAGAAGGAATTCTTCACAGTTTCAGCCTGTAAAGAATAGAGACTTGAGCAGATTCGGCAAAAGTGGAACAACAGATCCTATAGGAAGAAAAATAGAAACCAGTAACAAGAAAGAAAACCAGTTGGATGTGACAAATGATAGTGGACCAGATGAGATACATGAAACCTTTCCTGACATGACAAATAACACAGACATAGATGACAATAATACTCGAGATCTACCTAAACGACAGAGACAGGCTCCAGTTAGATATCGAGATTTTGTTCTTAGTCTCATTTTGGAATGCATTAACAAATAAATTGTTAATTATTGTAGATACCCGTAGGACTTGCTGATCATTTAGTATGTATTGAAATGTAACACTGTTTTCAATGATGCCAAGGGTTGTGAATAAGAATTGTAATCACCCATAGGACATACTGGTAAATTCAGTATGTATTGAAATGTAAGTGTTATCAATGATGCCAAGGGTTATCTATAAGGTAAATTCATCTTAATGACTTTTGAGTTCATGCTATTATGTTACACATAAATGTTCTAATATTGTCATTAACTTTTACATTTGCAGTGCCTATCAACAACATAGTTGTGTTTAATGTGTAATAATTCTAATATAATTACAGGCACTTGCATGCTAAGTTATATTGTTAAAATATATATTTTTTGTCTATAAAGAAAGAAAGAGATTGTAGAGTTCTCACCCCTAGTATTGTACAATTTGGACATCTCTAGTAGATGTCATTTTGACAGATTGATTATTGCATATCGGCGAGCGAGTGCAAATACGTGTTTGTTGAATAGTTAAATCTGAAATATAAGTTTGGTACAGTAAATAAAGCAAATGTGTATTTCAATTACAAGTGGCTTTTATTTAGAAACTGTACAGTACCAACTTTTCTATAACTCCCTAGGGAATACTCACGCGATGCATGCAAGCAATGGGGCGCTTACAAAGCAAGTGTAATGAAAAAGTACATTTCTTCGATTTGCTTTGGTTTTTCATCAACATCATCATCATATCAGCCGAAAGACGTCCACTGCTGAACATAGGCCTCCCCCAAAGATTGCCACAATGACCAGTCCTGAGCCACCCGCATCCAGCGGACTCCTGCGACCTTCACCAGGTCATCAGTCCACCTTGTGGTGGGCCTACCCACGCTACGCCTTCCGGTACGTGGCCGCCACTCAAGAACCTTCCCGCCCCAACGGCCATCGGTTCTACGCGCAATGTGCCCCGCCCACTGCCAATTCAGTTTAGCGATTCGGAGAGCTATTTCGGTTACTTTGGTTCTGCTGCGGATGGTCTCATTTTTAATCCGATCACCATACCTGGGATAACTCGGGGCATTTATACGAAATTGATGTAGCAAAATATTTTATCGACTAAAAATATATCGATGTTACTGTGAATGACAACATCAAAATGTTATTCAGCATAAATAAATATTAGAATATTTTATTTTAATTGAATATTAGGTACTTACTCTTCAATTAAAATAAAAAATAAATTTAAACGGGTAGTTACGCGTTTATTTAAAAATAATTTTCAAAATATACAATTAATATTAAAAAATCAATATTTAAATTGTCATTTTGATTAAAATGACATCTGCATACAAGAGGTCCGATATCAGATATGACATCGAACCTCTGTACTGTAATCGAGAATGTTCAATATTAGCACATCTTTTATTATAACTATAATATATAACAAATAATTAATTCATAACCTTTTGAATAATTAAAAACAGACAGATGGACAGTCGGGCAGACAATGATAACGATAATTTGAGAACGGCACCTTAAAATTCACACCCATAATATTATAATATTAGGATATGCTCATGCTCACAGTAAGTAAGGCTGAGATGATGATGATGACGATGACATTCGGGCGGAAATGGTGAAACTATGTTTTGGCAACGAAACCTTAATGTCTACAATATTATAATATAATGATAAGCAGACCTACACTCAGCAGCTAGCAGCAAAAGGCTGAGATGATGATGATGATGATGATGATGACGATGACAGTCGGACAGACATGGCGAAACTATAATTTGATAATAGAACCTTAACATTCACAATATTATAATATGAGGATGTGGGGATCTATACTAAGCAGTAGGTAAGGTAGTAGTCTTAGGGTGATGATGATAATGACGACAATGACAGTCGGGTGGACATAGCGAAACTATGATTTGGCAACGAAACCCTAATAATATCCACAATATTATAATTGGATGACATGCAGGCCTACGCTCAGCAGCTGGCAGCAAAAGGTTGAGATGATGATGATGATGACGATGACAGTCGGGCGGACATGGCGAAACTATGATTTGGCCACGAAACCTTAATATCCACAATATTATAATATGATGGTACGTAGGCCTACGCTCAGCAGCTGGCAGCAAAAGGTTGAGATGATGATGATGATGACGATGACAGTCGGAAACCCGATTAAATAAATAAAGATTATAGAGAACATGTTTCAATTTTTTTCACTTAATCGGCTCAAGACAACTAATGTAGGTATATCGACGAAATAAAATATCGATATCGATACCTTTTTGGACCCTTTCCTCGCATTGGCCGCTACTCAGCCTATCGTTCCGAAATTCTAGAAATTTCCATAGTTTCATGCCAAATAAAAAACGACCTTATTATTGGCATATAAAGTTGTTTCGTATTTAGTGTAGTACAAACATCTTACGGAAGACGAAATATTTTAGAAAATATTAAAATATTAACAAATTAAGAACTTCCGGTGGTATGAAATACCTTCATTGGTGAGGTTTGACTTCTGGCTGTTACTTTTACATCCCAAAACGGCACAAAAAGGCATATTTGCACATTCTTTTTCGGATTTATTCGAAAACGATCTCACGTGAGCGCGCTTAGAGAACTGACGGCCTACTGTGGTTAACTTTTGTGCAGGTAAGCCTTGCGCTGCTTACTATTGCCACACGCGCTGCGCTTACATTACGCTTCTACTGTTTTTTCTGTTTTGTGCACGGTACCTTATACAAATGACGAAGTATAACATTGAGACGTTTAGAAACTTCGGCAAAAATGATGCCATCAAAATTAGGCGGTTGAAACGCTCAGATATTCACCCACTGACGGACAGCCGAGAACTTACCTCTCTGTCTTGGCTGTTGAAGGTGCTATAAATCTGCAGACAGTACTGAGTCGGCGGCGGTACCCCCGGCGGGGCCGATCTTCTAGAAGCTTCTAGAGCGCGCAGTAAGGCCAGTTGCCGCTCGCTGCTGTAGTCGGAGAGATGGAAACATTCGCGGACGAGGAGTTCGTGGAAGACCTATGGGGAGTTGTCCGCATATTAATCACTACATAGTATAAAATAAAGTCACTTTTTCTGTCCCTAATGTCCCTATGTCGGCCTCTGTAGCCTTGTTGGTAGTGACCCTGCCTACGAAGCTGGAGGTTCCGGGTTCGAATCCCGGCGAGGGCATTATTTGTGTATTTATCACAAATATTTGTTCCTTGGTCATGGCTCTCTATGTATTTAAGTATCTATATGTATCTATCTATTATATATCGGTGCCTGGTACCCACATCACAAGCCTTATTGAGCTTACCGTGGGACTAGGTCGATTTGTGTAAGATGTCCCAAGATATTTATTTATTTATTTATGTCCCTTTGTAGGCTTAAATCTTTCAAACTACGCAACGGATTTTGATGAGATTTCTTTCAATAGGTAGAGTAATTCAAGAGGAAGGTTTTTATGTAGGTATAGTATCCGTGCGAAGCCGGGGCGGGTCGCTAGTAAAACTATAAAGGACAAATTTCAGCCCTCGAACTCTCTTTTACAATAGGGATAATGACTGTAGTTAATGGTACATTGTGGTCTAGGGAGGTAAGTAAGGTATTACTAACTAGAGTGTTAGAAGTTTTAATAAATAAATAAATATCTTGGGACATCTTACACAAATCGACCTAGTCCCACGGTAAGCTCAATTAAGGCTTGTGATGTGGGTACTAGGCGACGATATATATAATAGATAGATACATATAGATACTTAAATACATAGACAGCCACGACCAAGGAACAAATATTTGTGATACACAAATAATGCACTCGCCGGGATTCGAACCCGGAACCTCCTGCTTCGTAGACAGGAGTTTGTATTCCGCTTACCGACCGTGATGCATACCATGGTTTTCATCACACTTGCGGGTAAAAAAGTGAGTTTTAAGACAAAAATTCAATTATTTACATTCATATCACCAGTATACTGCTCGAAATTGGATGGACTATATAAAAGAAGACATGAATAAACTAAATTAAAAAAACCAACTTCAACCGATTTCTCCAAGATCCCATTCATCAGACATAACACCGAAAATCGTGGCCCACGAGCACGACTGTCTACACTTGCCTAGCCCAGACTGTAACTGCGCTTGTCTTGAAACTGTAAAAGAACATACCTACCTTGGATTAAAAATAGACCACAAATTTAACTGGGGTCCACACATCGACCACGTATGTAACAAACTTAGATCGATATTATCACAACTGTGTATACTTAAAAATAAGGTTCCATATAATACACTTAGACTCCTGTATATGTCCATGGCAGATTCAGTTATAAGCTACGGTCTAGAAAGCTATGGACGATCCTATAAAACATATCTCAATAATATATACAACCTTCAATTACGTCTATTAAAGACAATTGTACCTATTAAAATTAAATACCTAAACAGGAATAATTACGAAAAATTATTTGACTACTGTAAAGTTCTTACTGTGTTCGAAAAGATAGATTTAGCAATAGTTACACAATATTATAACAATATAACAGAACTAAATAAAAAATCACGACATAAGCGGTTACGGAACCTTTCTAACCTCCCAACATTTATTGTCCCAAATACCAACAATGTATACGGTAAGAGAATATGGAAATGTTTCCTACCGCATGTCTTGAATAAGTTCCCGGATACATTAGTAAAATCAATCGAGGGTCGAACCATTAGTCAAGCGAGGAACATGATAAAAAAATATATGTTAAAGCAAGCAAATAGGCATTTGCAAAGTGCAAATACAACTGTAAGTACCTAAATTAAGTCCATATAAGCAATGTATAATAAAATAATAATAATTAATTTAAGATGACTCCTTAACTCACAAAATCTTTTTTATTTAAGATTAGCAGTTAAGTACCTAATGAATGATGTAATGATTTTGTTTTTTATGAAATAAACAGATTAAATTTAAATTTAAATTTTAAATTTTTTAGACCCCAACTTGGTGCCTACGGGACCATCTAGTGGTTATACCAGGGTGCTTAGCCAAGTTGCCAATCGCTAACGATCAGTCGCGTATCGTAGTTTTCCCTCTCTATTAGTGCGACAAAAACAGTTGCCTATCGTTCACGATTGACGATTGAGCGTTAGCGATTGGCGACTTGGCTAAGTACCCTGTTCGATTAAAATAAAAAGAAAATCGGTTCACGATACTCATAGACATTGAGTAACATGAAAAAATATATAAAAAAACAGTCAAATTGCGAACATTCTCTGTTTTTTGTCCGTCAGTCCGTTAAAAAATGAGATGACAATGAGCGACAGAGATATATGGAAGGGGAAAAGATAACCCCTAGGTTATGGGCCAAGGAAAAGATATAATCATCATCATCATCATCATCATCAGCCTATGATAGTCCACAGCTGGACGTAGGCCTCTCCTATTGAAACGCATTAGAAGGTAAATGCCCATAATCGCCACGCTGGGCAAGCGGATTGGCGATCGCAGTAATGTGTCCACTATGATGACGCTGCTGCCCATCATCAAACTTTTATCAAATAATGTTCAGTGACACTTCAATCCCTTAGTCGACTCTTACGACACCCGCAGGAGGAGTTGGGGTGGTGACAAATGTGTTCTTACTGCCGTCACCACACGGCTAGAAGATAAAATGATATAGATTTACCTTGTGTGTGGCGGGCTTGAGGAACATACCGCAGACGGTGAGGAAAGTCTCCGTACACTCTAACGCCGCCAACGCGGTCTGCTCGTTCGACTCGGCGCACCTTCAATAATATTTAGGTAATTTATATCTGTTACTCTTTTAAAACATAGTAGATTATATGCCAAGGCCGTTTAAGTGGGAAATGTCTCGGGTGATGTGTACTTGCTGTCTAGTGTCTAAGCGCCATTGCTTGCATGCATACCCTTGGGAGTAATAGAAATGTCAGTACGTCATTTAATAATTTTTTGTCTTAAAACTAATTTTTTTGTCGGCAAGTGTGATGAAAAACATTGTATGCATCACGGTCGGATTAAGACATAATATTATTAAATGACATACTGACATTTCTATTACTCCCAAGGGAATTTCACTTTTCTATTACACCCGCTACGCGCGCAAGCAATGGCGCGCTTAGACAGCAAGTGTGATGTAAAGGTGTTTTTATTTCATGCTAATTGGGTGTCCCTAAAAGTGAAAAATCCCATAATTGAATATTAGCAACTTACGTGTCAGTATTGTGAGCGCCCGGGGCGTACGCGGCGATGGCACTCTGCTGCAAATTAACGCGCGCTTGTTTCTTCTTCTGCTTCTTCGACAGATTGCGCGGGGGATTGCTCATCTGTCAAACAAAATCATCATTCAACTCATCATCTCAGCCGCAAGGCCTTTTGCTGATGGTAGGACCTCGTGCAGGGTCCGCCCGGATAGCTGCCACCGTCTTACCCGTTAACCTGCCGCTAAATAGCAGTGTCTGCGCTGCTGTGTTTCGGTTGGGTAAGATAGCCGGTGTATAGTTCGGGAAATATTATTTGTCAGACTTAATCTCACTTACGACCTTTTGTTTTGCGTCATTAGTCATTAACAATAGAAAAGTGTTCGACTGCTGATTGTCTAGTAAGTGTTAACGCAAAGCAGAAGGTCGTAAGTAAGATAACAGTCGGTCAAATAATATTTCTCGAACTATAATTACTGGCATAGATAGAGGCAATCCATCTAAGTCCTCAGGGTAGGCAGCGTATAGGCGATTTTCTGATCACTATGTCCGTGGGCCTCAGTTTCTGCTTTCCATGGTTGAAAGCTCAGTTGAGCCCAAAGATTGCCACAATGACCGGTCCTGCGACCCGCATCCAGCGGACTCCTGCGACCTTCACCAGGTCATCGGTCCACCTTGTGGGGGGCTACCCACGCTGCTCCTTCCGGTACGTGGCCGCTACGTACGTACGTAGGTACTCGAGAACCTTCCCGCCCCAACGGCCATCGGATTTACTGCCACTTGGCAGTGAGCGGGGCAATAGCATGATATTTGAACTAAAGTCAGTTCAAATATCAGTGCATAAAAAATAATCTTTTCACTAAATTCTCCATACAAAACGACAATTTCATAGGTAATGACATAATAGTTATTTAAATCACTCAGGAAGAGTAAAAATACACGTAAAGTAGGTATAGATATTTCGACAGATTTTTTTTCATACGGAAATAATTACATTTCATATTTTGCTAATTTTAAAGGGTTCATCCTGTACACGTCACCTGCAAGGTGACGGCGTGTGTGGGCGGGGTGACGTCGCTCGCCACGTGGGTGACCAGCCGCGGCCGCGTGAGTGACCGCGCAGGCAGCCGAGCCAAGTAGTCAGGCTGTTGTACGCTGTCACTATACAGGGTGGCTGGTAAGTATACAGACAAACTTGAAAGGTGTATTCCTGAACACATTTTGAGGCTATAATTTCATATGAACTTTTCTGGATTCGGCTTAGTTTAAGAGATAATGACATGTTATTCAAAAAATTATTTTCATCACAAGTCACTGAAAAATGCCTGCACGATTAAAATTCTAACACTAGTAGTTTTCATCTCGACATACACACTGATTAAAGTTAGAGAACATGACGAAAAAGTTTCAGAAAAATGTTCAACAAAAAAAAAAATATCAAAAACCCTGAAAAAAATATTCTTTCCCTACAATTTATTACTGGTCATGTACAAAAAAAAACGAAATATCAAAAAACGGAATAACCAAAAAAATTTTTTTTTTGTTCGATAATGACATATGTCACATATTTTTTTTTACTTCTTTTGTTATCAAAAATGCATTGGTAAAGTCTGTCGGTATACTCCTTCCCACCCTGTATACGTCACCTGCAAGGTGACGGCGTGTGTGGGCGGGGTGACGTCGCTCGCCACGTGGGTGACCAGCTCGTCGTGCCAGCCGCGGCCGCGTGAGTGACCGCGCAGGCAGCCGAGCCAAGTAGTCAGGCTGTTGTACGCTGTAACTATATACGTCACCTGCAAGGTGACGGCGTGTGTGGGCGGGGTGACGTCGCTCGCCACGTGGGTGACCAGCTCGTCGTGCCAGCCGCGGCCGCGTGAGTGACCGCGCAGGCAGCCGAGCCAAGTAGTCAGGCTGTTGTACGCTGTAACTATATACGTCACCTGCAAGGTGACGGCGTGTGTGGGCGGGGTGACGTCGCTCGCCACGTGGGTGACCAGCTCGTCGTGCCAGCCGCGGCCGCGTGAGTGACCGCGCAGGCAGCCGAGCCAAGTGCTCAGGCTGTTGTACGCTGTAACTATATACGTCACCTGCAAGGTGACGGCGTGTGTGGGCGGGGTGACGTCGCTCGCCACGTGGGTGACCAGCTCGTCGTGCCAGCCGCGGCCGCGTGAGTGACCGCGCAGGCAGCCGAGCCAAGTGCTCAGGCTGTTGTACGCTGTAACTATATACGTCACCTGCAAGGTGACGGCGTGTGTGGGCGGGGTGACGTCGCTCGCCACGTGGGTGACCAGCTCGTCGTGCCAGCCGCGGCCGCGTGAGTGACCGCGCAGGCAGCCGAGCCAAGTGCTCAGGCTGTTGTACGCTGTAACTATATACGTCACCTGCAAGGTGACGGCGTGTGTGGGCGGGGTGACGTCGCTCGCCACGTGGGTGACCAGCTCGTCGTGCCAGCCGCGGCCGCGTGAGTGACCGCGCAGGCAGCCGAGCCAAGTAGTCAGGCTGTTGTACGCTGTAACTATATACGTCACCTGCAAGGTGACGGCGTGTGTGGGCGGGGTGACGTCGCTCGCCACGTGGGTGACCAGCTCGTCGTGCCAGCCGCGGCCGCGTGAGTGACCGCGCAGGCAGCCGAGCCAAGTGCTCAGGCTGTTGTACGCTGTAACTATATACGTCACCTGCAAGGTGACGGCGTGTGTGGGCGGGGTGACGTCGCTCGCCACGTGGGTGACCAGCTCGTCGTGCCAGCCGCGGCCGCGTGAGTGACCGCGCAGGCAGCCGAGCCAAGTGCTCAGGCTGTTGTACGCTGTAACTATATACGTCACCTGCAAGGTGACGGCGTGTGTGGGCGGGGTGACGTCGCTCGCCACGTGGGTGACCAGCTCGTCGTGCCAGCCGCGGCCGCGTGAGTGACCGCGCAGGCAGCCGAGCCAAGTAGTCAGGCTGTTGTACGCTGTAACTATACACGATGATTCTTAATCCGTGATCAGGAATCATTTTTTCTAACTCAGTAATTGATGGGGATTACGTTAAAGTAGTAATTACGTGAAAACAAATTTATTTATTTTTTAATCATGTTTTAATTTTGGATTAAATTTTATTCCAAAATCCTTGTCACTCTACTACCATATCGGTTTTAATGAGGTTGTACTGTAATCTCTTTACAAAGTTATTAGCAATTGACAATTTATGAGTAAACCTTGCCCATGACATTGTCAATCACTTTTGTCATACGCATAATAAACAAAGTCATAGTCACGGATATTGAATGAGAAAATAATAATTATTCACCAAAAAGCATGCCTCCACCACATCCGTACTCAAACATAGAGCGTTACGATACTGTACGTTTGTCAATACAAACGAATAGCACAAGGCGAACCTAACAATTATTTCACGAACTTCATCCAAACATGCCGATCCCCGGTCACAATTTAAAAATCTTCGCAACTTCGGACAGTTTACAGTGCCACAACATGCTCGAGCACCCGGACGACCTTGTCATCATCCTGACGATCTGTATCGACAAATCTTAAGATTCTTTGCTGAAGAAGATTTCGAGTGAATCAATCCAATCACAGGAACAATCAAGCGGATCTGTGTCAAGAACAACACGGTGGACATTTTGAACACTTGTTAAATTATGTTTAAAATAATGTTTTTTGTTTTAGTTGGTCAGGTATGCAGTTTTATTGTTTTTATTTCGTTATTAAATTGTACTGTATGAAAATAGTCTTTACTTGCTCAAGATTTTGCCAAGTTTAGGTAATGCACGTTAACATAATCTCCTATCAACATACCTGGGATAACTCGGGGCATTTATACGAAAGTGATGTAGCAAAATATTTTATCGACTAAAAATATATCGATGTTACTGTGAATGACAACATCAAAATGTTATTCGGCATAAATAAATATTACTAGGTACTTACTCTTCAATTA
The DNA here is from genome assembly GCA_025490895.1 of Thaumatotibia leucotreta. NCBI lineage: Eukaryota > Metazoa > Arthropoda > Insecta > Lepidoptera > Tortricidae > Thaumatotibia > Thaumatotibia leucotreta. Next base: position 47,458 of record JALPQI010004769.1, read on the forward strand.
AAATAAAAAATACATTTAAACGGGTAGTTACGCGTTTATTTTAAAATAGTTTTCAAAATATACAATTAATATTAAAATTCAATATTTAAATTGTCATTTTGATTAAAATGACATCTGCATACTAGTTTTTACTATCTGAAGAGGCCCGATATCAGATAATTATGACATTGAACCTCTGTACTGTAATCGAGAATGTTCAATAAGCACATCTTTTATTATAATTATATCGACATCTTTTTAATCGATATCAAATCCCTATAACTTGCCCCCAGTTATCCCAGGTATGCCTATCAATTATGTTCGTCGTTATCATTGTTGCACTGATAAGATAATAAGTAGATAGAAGTCTTTATTGACATGAGATCCGTCAAATTCCCGTTTCCCGCCATACTGATGGCACTTGACGTATTGTAGTTAAACTTTATACTGTAGGATGACCATGTATTGAGTGGTAATTTGTTTTAATTAGGTTTTCACTTTTAATTAATTAAACAGTGAAGAAATAACTTGAGACCTCGCCGAATAAGTTTAATTTTGGCTAAATTTTAATGTTTTTCTACTCCTGATCACGGATTAAGAATCATCGTGTATACGTCACCTGCAAGGTGACGGCGTGTGTGGGCGGGGTGACGTCGCTCGCCACGTGGGTGACCAGCTCGTCGTGCCAGCCGCGGCCGCGTGAGTGACCGCGCAGGCAGCCGAGCCAAGTGCTCAGGCTGTTGTAAGCTGTCACTATACACGTCACCTGCAAGGTGACGGCGTGTGTGGGCGGGGTGACGTCGCTCGCCACGTGGGTGACCAGCTAGTCGCGTGAGTGACCGCGCAGGCAGCCGAGCCAAGTGCTCAGGCTGTTGTACGCTGTCACTATATACGTCACCTGCAAGGTGACGGCGTGTGTGGGCGGGGTGACGTCGCTCGCCACGTGGGTGACCAGCTAGTCGCGTGAGTGACCGCGCAGGCAGCCGAGCCAAGTGCTCAGGCTGTTGTACGCTGTCACTATATACGTCACCTGCAAGGTGACGGCGTGTGTGACCGGGGTGACGTCGCTCGCCACGTGGGTGACCAGCTCGTCGTGCCAGCCGCGGCCGCGTGAGTGACCGCGCAGGCAGCCGAGCCAAGTGCTCAGGCTGTTGTACGCTGTCACTATATACGTCACCTGCAAGGTGACGGCGTGTGTGGGCGGGGTGACGTCGCTCGCCACGTGGGTGACCAGCTAGTCGCGTGAGTGACCGCGCAGGCAGCCGAGCCAAGTGCTCAGGCTGTTGTACGCTGTCACTATATACGTCACCTGCAAGGTGACGGCGTGTGTGACCGGGGTGACGTCGCTCGCCACGTGGGTGACCAGCTCGTCGTGCCAGCCGCGGCCGCGTGAGTGACCGCGCAGGCAGCCGAGCCAAGTGCTCAGGCTGTTGTACGCTGTCACTATATACGTCACCTGCAAGGTGACGGCGTGTGTGGGCGGGGTGACGTCGCTCGCCACGTGGGTGACCAGCTCGTCGTGCCAGCCGCGGCCGCGTGAGTGACCGCGCAGGCAGCCGAGCCAAGTGCTCAGGCTGTTGTACGCTGCGACGCGGACAGCGCTAGAAAAACACACTTTAGATAAAATCAAATGACATTAGACATATAAAATAACGGATTTAGGACCAACCGTCATCATCATCATCATATCAGCCGAAAGACGTCCACTGCTGAACATAGGCTTCTCCCAACGATTGCCACAATGACCGGTCCTGCGCCACCCGCATCCAGCGGACTCCTGCGACCTTCACCAGGTCATCGGTCCACCTTGTGGGGGGCCTACCCACGCTACGCCTTCCGGTACGTGGCCGCCACTCAAGAACCTTCCCGCCCCAACGGCCATCGGTTCTACGCGCAATGTGCCCCGCCCACTGCCACTTCAGTTTAGCGATTCGGAGAGCTATTTCGGTTACTTTGGTTCTGCTGCGGGTGGTCTCATTTTTAATCCGATTACGCAGAGAGACTCAAAATCAAATGACATTAGACATATAAAATATCGGGGTTAGGATCAACCGATTACCGAAAATTGTCTGGAATCGCTCCTTGAGTACCATGCTAGGCTGGCTTCGAGTGAGAATGAATGTATTGATTTAAACTTTCACGATTATCACTCATATTTTAAAGACAAACGGGTCTTAATCGCGTAAACTTACGTTTAATTATATCCTGACGTTTCGGGCATGACGTTACACCCGTGGTCGCAGGCAGACTGATAATTCCGGCCCGTACCGGTTTACAATGTATTTATTTAAACTTTCACGATTATCACTCATATTTTAAAGACAAACGGGTCTTAATCGCGTAAACTTACATTTAATTATATCCTGACGTTTCGGGCATGACGTTACACCCGTGGTCGCAGGCAGACTGAGTTAGAGATTAAGACCCGTTTGTCTTTAAAATATGAGAATGAATGTCGCAGTAATACGCGCTACAAGCATGTGCATTCGAGGCACTCGCCACCGCTTCAAGCCCTCTGCCAGATGGCTTCGACGATGGTGCCGCCCTTCCCCTTAATTAACAGTTTTTCTAGAACTTGTTTTTTTTTCACTAATTACTTACTCTCATTAAAAAAAAAACAAAAAAAATGTAAATATTCAGCTTAAAAAAAAACTTTTTCTATGCCTTGACAGAAATGTAATATTATTCTCAATAGATTTTTCAGAATTGTAATGTCATAATACTCATAGTATAATAGAACATAACTAAGCACTAAGCTGGCTAGAATTTGAAAATAAATTGAATTTTCTTTTTTATACATATTACATTAAAAACATTTTTTTTCGTTTTCATACATAATAAATGAAATGGTAAGTGTGAGATAACCTTAAGAATAAGATCTCAGGTGACTGACGGCACATGTCAAAATAAGTTTCATTAGGATGTAATAAAGGTTGCAATACACTTGTTCAGTCATTAAACTTATTTTTTGAATAACTCAATAACAGTAAGAGTTAAGATACTAATTTCTTAGACAAATTGATTATTTTTGACCTAAATAAGCTTCCTTTTAATTTAACGGAAATCAATAAAAACACGGTGTATACATTTTATTGATTAAAAAGAAAAGGGTTTCGTCACGCAATTGAATTTAAAGATTGGTGTATAGCTACCTGGATTCTTCATTGGTATTTTCAGAGCTCCATCGCAATGTCTGCATCACGCATTTGAAGACTAGCGGCGAGAATGGTATTAGGTTGGGTCCCAAACTGTAACAAAATAAATTATGAAATCCATACTAATATTATTAAATGCCAAAATAACTATTTGTTTGTTACCTCTTTACGTTAAAACCACCAGTCATATTTAAATTATTTGAAATGTCCGTGTTGAATTTTTACTATATTTATTTGTTTGTTAATCTTAATATAATTATTTGCCAAACTTATTTAAATTGCCTGACATTGCTCATATTTAATTTTAAAATTTAATACCTATTATTTGACGTTGCTTAAATTTTATTTGACTTGTGTGTGTTTTTGTTTGTACATTAATGCATGGTAGAAGTAAGAATATAAATATAAATGTTATCACTACGTAAATATCCACAGATTAGCGTGTAAGGTTTATCTGTTAACGCTAATTTTAAATAAATAAATGATGATGAAAACGTGTGTTATAATTTTGTATTGAAATAGTTTGATGCCTGGGACTTAACGGCGAAAGAGCTATGTTGACATGGTGAAACTATACTGCCGTGCTAACAAAAAAGGGCGCATCTCCCATAGAACAACTATGAGAGATGCGTCTTTTTGAGTTAGCACGGCAGTATAAGAGTTCCTAGTTTACTACGGAACCCTAAAAAGCGTCCAAATGGAAGTTTACCAAGCGACGAGAGCGTCCACGGTCCTCAAGGCGTGTCGCTTGACGGCGCCCGCTGCACGCGACGCGGCGCCCAGTGTGCGGATCACGGCGTCCAGTATCAATTGTGGACGCACCGGCTTGCCCACTGGGTATATCTCGCTGGAAAATAATATTGCATTACCATTTTTGAAACTTGATTATTCTATTAAACAGCGTCAGTAGTTTATTCCATAAAAGAGAAAGAGAAATTCCTTTTCACATTTGATATTGTAAGAATCCTCCCGAGTATCGAAATAACTTATGTTCGTTTGTTTTTAAAACGGCAGTTTGAACTTTAATTTAAAATTTTGCTTGTCACAGGATACTTTAACAAGTAATTAATAGAAATACAATACAGGGTGTAATTGAAATCGTGAACCGTAATATGTTTTTCTAATTATAAAAATAACTAACAATTAAATGACCTGTGGGACTTAAAAAAAGACATTTTTGGGGTTTACGTTTTAGTATTTTTGACTTTAGGATATAAAAACGGATTATTAAGACAAATTAATTGAATAATTTAAATTACCACTTCAAATTGAAGTAATTAACGCCAATTTTGTCATTTCGTGCAAAATTTAATTATACTTAATACATTTAACGTTTTAAATAGCTTAAATAGTCGTTATTATTTCTTAAAATCACTTTAAAAACAAAAAAAAGGCACAAAAAAATAACATGACTATTTCTAAGTAACTTGTAAAGCATTCAATTGTTAGTTATTCATAGAGTTAGAAAAACATTATTATGATTCACGATTTAAATTTCACCCTGTATACAAGCAAATTATTGTAATCCTGTAATATCATAGTCCTTATCTTAAAGACAAAGTACTTTTTCATTGAAAATGACACATTTGATAAATATGGCAAATATATTAATTAATAGACACAGCACAGTGGTCTGGCGTTCAAAGAACAGTGCTTAAAATTCAAAAGTCGCTTAAAAGTCTAAAAAACAGTACGTAAGGTTATATTAAGATTGTATTTGATATGTAATAAGCGATATACAAGCTTTAAATAAAGATTTCTACTTTTTGTGAGGTAAATTTCGTAAACCAGTTATGTATAGATCGGATGTCAGCAAGAATCTAATGAGCAAATCAGTGTTACTAGTTATTCTTGAAATTTTGTGGGTAAAAAAACTTTCTTTTGGGACCCTTATTCTTTTTGAAAGACCTATTCAACGATATCCCACACTATAGTACTAACGGCCATTGAGCTATGGTGCGGAAGACGGACAGACGAACATGGCGAAACCATAAGGGTTCCTAGTTTACTACGGAACCCTAAAAACAAGTTACGTGAAAACGAGCAATTGATTTCCCCCCTCCTCGCTCTTAAAAATCATTAAATACGCTTATTTGTCCTTAAATTTCAGTTTCGTAAAAAGGCTACCGCCAAGACCTTCGGCAATCTTCGGTAGAATTATCACTTGTTCACGATAAAGCACTTTCTAGGCTACAAAACGACAATTATGAATCATTAAGGGACTCGAAGGGTTTCTAAACTAAAAGCTTTGAAATATTTTTCAAATCGAAATCGTCGTTGATTGTTTTGATGGCTCGCGTAAAATAAATATTATAATAAAAAAGCGACAGGGACACTAATAAAATGTTATTAAAAACGATAGAAAATATCCTTGTGTACCTCCATTTAAATAATTATAGCTTTCACTAAAACAGTCATGTAGATAATCAATTTTAAAACGACGAGTAAATATTGCACTTTTAGATAACGCGTTGGAGCGTCATGCAGTATATTAACTTTGAAAGCTTATACCAAAGATGTTTATTGCCACACATGCCAAATATTTTATGTTTTCTAAAACTACGTAGTATAAACTACTCTCCTTGCTAAAAAAAACAGTCAAAGTAGATCATCAATTTATTCGAATTTTGGCTACTACCGTGACCTCTGTGCACAGTAATAAATAAATGGCAACTCACACAAGCATAGCCTGAATGAACACAAACACGTTCCGTAGCCGCGTGCAAAGAATCTGTTCTCTGTTGATTACTCGGTCCTGTCCCGACACTTCTGATAGTTCGCTCAATGCGGACAGTAGCACTGAATCTGATGATGTTTTGTTCTGTAATATAAGAAAATATGTAAAAAAATCACATAAACATAATGCCAAGCGTGACGATTGTGGGCGTGACGATGATCAATTTGTAAAAAAATTCATAACTTTAACCCTCAATCGTATGAGAATATGTTTCCCACCTGTTTTGAATGGGTCTCCCTCGAGATCCCTAACATCGTTTGTCCGAAAATCACTTGCCCGAACTGTTTTGCACTAATGGGCATTAGCCCTATCGATCAGTTGCAATAACACTCATTTTCCATAATGTAATGATTGCCCTAAAACTCACATGCCCTAATCATTTTTTACCATAACTGTTAAAAACCCTAATGTTATTTTCCATATTCTTCGAAATCCCTAATAACGTTTCACCTCATGACATTTAGCCTAAATGTTGTTGTCCTAAGAGACAGAAGACCTAACGATCAATAGCCATAACAATATTTATTCATAATGTCGGTAATGGTTGCACCATTTTTTATTTTTATTTTAATATATCAATATTACAATTTTACTGCATGTAAACCCGACATGCTGACAGAGTCCGAGGTAGGTTAGGGTTATTTTTTTTTCTGACATCTCATAAGCTTATGCTTAGGTGCATATGGTATCACACATTCTATTTCTGAAATGATTTATGTAAACAATCGATGCCAATTAGAACTCTGTTGCTCAGTGTGACAGTCGAACAAAACCTTCCAGGGCAGATCCGACTCGGATAGGTTAGGTTAGAAGACTAAGGCGGGAGCTTTGCTTTATTTTTAATCAATTGTTTACACATCCTCATACTTACAAAGCCAAAAAAAGGGGGGACGGGGGGGCGTTCGCCCCCCGCATTAAAAAAGAAATAATCTGAACATCCCCTACCTTAACCTGGATAGGTTCGTTAGGTACCTTTTATCCCTTAGAGCGGAAATAGAAGCCCCGCGCAGCGGGGCTTCGTCGACCGGTTCCCAGGTCAAAATTGCTCACTTAAATTCTTTGGACTACAGGGCGAATTATTTAGTAATAGTTAAGTATAAGGAATAAAAAAATATTTTTAAAGCTAGTTAAAGGTAGGTAATCACTATTAGTACATTAAATAGTAGGAACATCACCATTATGCACAATAATTTTTCGATACATATACATTAGACACGAAAATCATCAATTTCGGCATACCAAAAATATGCGCAACAATGTTTATGCCATTCATTTTTCGGCGTAAAGTTGTTATGCGACAAATTTTTCGAAATAAAAACATTATGCCACCCGATATAGACCCAAAATTTGGTTTTGGATATCTTGGTAATTATAAAGTTAGACAAGTTGTCCATACAAAACATGCTTATTTTAGCGTCCTCTATACGATAGCATAAAAAAATACGTGTTATAATGACACCACTCCCATCAAAAAATTTCCCGCGCCCCCTTTGCTATACTCTGACCCGTCAGGTCAGCAGCTTACAGATATAGGATAAACTGCAATAGGCCATACAGAGTTAGGAAATACGATTATTAGGATTATCGATCATTAGGCTTACTGACAATTATGATACATGACTATTATTGCATATAACGTTAGGATGAATAATTGATATGGAAAATGATAATTAGGATATAACGCATTACGGAAAACAAAAATCATCCATACGATATTAGGAAAATTAAAGATATGGCATATGAGCGTTAGGACAAATGATCATTCGGACATAAAACGTTAGTGAATGTAAAAATAGGTCAAAAAACGTTAGGGATCCAGATATAGATCCGTTTTGAATCTTTTGTCTCACTGATAAGGGCCAAAACCAATGACATTTAGGTGTGACTCGTGTTTGATTAAGGGTTAAAAATACTTTCTTTGGCACTCTGCAATATAAAAATATTGATGGATAGTACAAAATCTTTTTCATGTTCCTCATTACCATGGTTGTGGTCATCATGGTCAATTTTTGATGGTTTCACAATAGGTCACCTTAATTATCTTAGTAAAATATGTTGGAACAGTGTTTCTAATAAAAATAATAGTACATTTCGATACAAGTGCAAAAAAAAATTTATTATACAAGGTTGAAAGTTGGAGCCTGAGTGAAACGAGGGTGACAATCATCTGAGTTAAAAAGAAGTTTTTACATGTGTTACGAACGACTTTTTTTCATAACAAGTGCCCTAAAAAGATAAATTTAGCACAAAGTTTACTTTTTCACACTCATAAGTAATATCATTTGTATATATATGTAAACATGTAATATCTGAATAAAAGGCTTATATTATTATTATTATTATTACTTTTTCACACTAGTTAGGAAAAGTATGTAATTTCTGAAGGCTGGCTGACAGGACAGCATAACAACAAAATAAAGATTTTCTATTTAAAGACACTGAGCAGCAACAAATAATTGTCACAAAAAACTTGTATATGCATTTCAGAATCTTAAACAGCACTAGGGCTTCAATGTTAGATAATTGAAAATCTGTCACATTTAACTCTGTTTATCTCAAACATGTATAGTAGATAGATTTTAAAGAGATTCTTAGGGGCTTATCGGACTGCTAGTAGTCATTGTAAGGAGGTAAGTTATGGTACATAAATAAATTTACTTTTGTTGAAGATAAAATGCCTAATAAAGTACCTACCTCTTGTTCCCCATTGCCCCTGTAGATGTTCACTGCATTAGGGAATATCTCAGAGATGAGAGAGTGCACCGCATCGCAGAGGGCGCTCATCAGATCCCGCCAGCAAACTTTAGGTGTGGCTGCTTTCTCCTGCCCTGGCCTCACCTGAAGAAAATAAATATCTCACCTTACATATTCTACATGTATATTCTACCTAAATGTAAAAATGATTAGTGTTAAGACAGGTCCATAAAAAAAATATGATTGGATATTTTCCTAAGTAATGATATCTATTATTTTATTTTCTTATGTAAAGTAAAGAAGTACAGCACGTCCTGAGAAAATTAACATATTTCAATTGATTACAAACTAAACTAAGATTAACCCACTTACGCCGACCAGGCCCCTATACCACAAAACTTTACAAGCGTACAATTCTACAAAATTGTCAACTTTTTGTATGGGAATTTATACAATTTTGTAGAATTGTACGCTTGTAAATTTTTGTGGTACAGGCCACAGGTGTTATAACAATATTTTTTTTGTATTGTAGTGTTTTATTGACAATTAACATATTTTGGTTTCAGGCTTATCTGGGTTAAAAAGAAAGTATAATAGCATGCTTTATTAAGACAGTTTCAGCAATGTTTTTATGCTTTGCCTTAATTTAGACTGTAGCCTCATATAGTATTCTGATCCTAAGGAGTTGTATATCAACAAGTTTTTTAGGTAAAACAACTGTAATTCATAAAACAGCTATGAACATAAGAAAATGGCAGCAATTTGTATGATAGAGGCAGTTAATTTAAGTTTACAGATTCCTATGTTGGTCATCTCAGGCTCAGGCTCAGACTCTCTGATCTTTAAAAGTCTTAAATTCTTACCTGTTGTAATGCATGAGCACATTTAGCAGCTTCTATTACAGTGGTGTAACTTTTTGAGTCCAAGAAATGTATTATGTATTTTTCTATATTTACTCGTTGCGACCCACAGAACTTTGGAAACCTAAAAATAAATTACATAGTAGTTGTAGAGGATATTCAAAGTACAAAAATCTGAAACTAAGAATCGTAAAAGTACGTTAGTACGGTACCGGTTTATGACGTTTTCTAGTGCTCTTAGCCATCGCACGCAGTCGCCTTCTTTGTGCTTTGCTAAATTAGGGAAAAAAGAGGACAAAGCCTCCTTTATCGCTTCCGCATCGTGGGGATCTAGGTCCCGAACTTTGTTTAAAATTTGACCTGAAAAGCACATTAAGTTTAATCTAGTTTCTTAATCAACACTCTTTGAAACTGGCATTTTTAGAAGTCTTGTATAAAAAGTCATGCATACTCATTTCTATGTTTTCTTCTTAAATTTATTATAAGTTATACTGTGTTTTAATCTTGATCAAAAACAAGGTAAACACATTTCATTTTGGTAATATTTAGGTTATGTGTCACTGTCATTTAAGTCATTTTCATTTGTCAATCACCTTGTCGACGTATTTGACCTATGTTTATAAACTCGGTGTTTTGATACCCGAGGCGCACTGCTGATCGTTTTAAGATGGACTCAAATAAGCCACGTAGCATTGGATTATTCGAGCTACTAATTAAAAAGCGACTTTGTTTTAATTCATATTTGAAATCGTAGGAGGGAGAAGGAGAACGATGCGTTGATTTGATTGATGCATTTTGTGAAAAAAACCAAGCGCCGTCGCCGAGAAAAATTACAAATACAAACAGTTTTGCGCGTGCTTTGCGTTGCGTAGTGGTTATCTAGTAATTAATTTTCCTTTTACTCACTGCCTGTTATAATACCTTGTTGTTTTCCTCGTCACGTCCAGTCAATACTAATTGGCGTGAGAGTTTGTTGTGATAAACGTGGGTTGTAATTAAGTTTTACTATGGCTACTTTGGACGATAAAATCTTGGGCGAGAAACTCCATAATTACTGCAGCAGCAGCGAAGATGAGGGTTCTGACGACGAGGACAGTAGGAGCGGTGACGAGGAAGGGAATCCTCCTAAAGCTGAGGCGCCCGAACCACCGCCCATCAACAGTTGGTCGGGGTCCGCGAGCAACACGGGCCCTAAAGGAGTCCTAGAAGACTGGAGACGTTTCAAACAGCTAGAAGCTGAAAATCGGAAAGAACTGGAAAAGGAACGCATAGCTTTGGCTAAGAAGTTGACATTGACAGTGAAACCTGAACGCGAAGAGAAACAGGACAAAGAACTGGATGTTCTCGAGGATGAACTGAACGAATTATTGGATGAAGACTTCCTGATGAAGTATCAAAAGCAACGGATGCAAGAACTCATGGCTCAAATGAAGAAAACACCCAAATTCGGTAAAGTCATCACTCTGAAGACACAGGATGAATTTCTGAACTCGATTGACAAGGAGGACCCAAAAGTGGCAGTCATCATCCATATATATAACACCAGTTCAATTGCATGTGAAACTATGGATGGGTGCCTTAACATTTTAGCTGCAGATTATCCGGAGATCAAGTTCTGTCGCATTGCTGTGGATATCACTGGGCTTAGTCGGCATTTCCGTATAGATGGTGTTCCAGCATTGCTTGTATACAAGGGTGGCCAAATAATCGGTAATTTCGTGCAACTGGTAACAGAGCTCGGCAATAATTTCTTTGCTACTGATGTTGAGCGTTTTCTTATAGAATATGGAATGCTTCCAGAGAAGTAAATTAATTATAAAGTATAGCTTTAATATAGTGTGATGTCTTTTGAGATTTATTGGAGTGAAACCTTCTTGCTATGTATTTATGAAGATAGAAACTGTTGATTTCAATCCCAGTGGACCAGGCAGTGTTAATTTATTCATTTTTTGTTTCTCCTTACTTGATGTGTGTCTGCCAAGTATGCCTTATGAATTGATAGAGAATTAAGAACTACTTCGTTGTCTGTACATGCTATAGATACTACTTTATGTAAGGCCATTGATGTGTTTAGTGTAAACTTTAAAGTGCAGTAGATTTTAGAATTTTGATTAATAATTACTAAACCGAGTTCATATTTAGTGTAATCAAAAATGTAAGAATTTTAATGTCTTCATTTTGTCAAGCAAACTAAAATAAGTTTATTTTAATTTATATAATATTGAAGCATTATTATGGCACCTTCCAGTGAAATGCCAATGAGGTCTATGTGCTTAACTATTTGGCCGTACCTTAGTAATACATAACCATTGAATTTTGTACTCTATTTATAATAAGAAACTAGTGTTAACTACTAACTTATTATGTCATCACACCTCCATGTTTGTACTTAGCAAGTTGTATTTTTTTGCATTTGTTTACATAAGTACATAAGACATGTTTTCCTGTTTTGTAACTTTGAGCATGGTTAGACTTTGATATTGGGCCATATCAAATTTATTTGGTTGCAAATGCATTTATTTTAAATACTTTTTTGGTGCTCAGCTTTTAAATCAAAACATTTATCATAATCATGATTAAATAATAATTAAATGTTACTATGTAGACCCTTGTGTTCATATTGTAATGCAATAAAAGAATTTAAAATGCTACTAATGAAAATGTGTTAAAGATATTTTATAGTTATAATTCTAGTTGTAATATATGTAAGTTAAATCCTAATCTGATTTTCATTACATTTACTCCATGATACACACTGGTAACAAAAACTACTAGTTACCTAAATACATGTTTGAAAAATGTAACAAATTTTCGTAATTTTAAATGATGGCGAGGAAGTAAAGTGAAAGCAATATAATTTTTACATATTTATTTGAGTTTTAGAAACATCTTACAGATCTTAAATTACATTTGTTCTTATGCTTACAATACAAATCTTCATGTAGGAATTGCAATACTAATGCCATAAAGTTGTAAATTAAAATTATTACAAAATCCGATGTATATCAAGAATGGTGCTTTAGAGTTATCTTATCAGCCTGTTAAAAATCTGAATCATATCTCTTAAAAGCTTCTAATCTCTTATACTGTCTTAGTATGGATTAACTGAGCTTAGATTGACGTAACTTGAGACTTCATAAGATGAGACCTTTATCACTGATATTCAACAAGAAAATCCTACAGGCGGGCTATTTCCAAATACGCAAACGCTATGATGTTCTGCCGTACTTTTAATAGATATAGAATCCTGTTAAATCAGGTGTCTAACATTGAAACATATGCCAGATTTATTTTCTAATAGTTGTAGCACTTTCATACTATAGCTCGAGCTGAGCAAGCCAAGTGTTATACTAGCACAGTTCAACGACCTCATCACTCATTTCCACACGCCTGCGCTTAGGAGGTTTAACAGGTTCACCATCATCATCCTCTTCTATAATCTCCATGTCGCTGTCACTATCATCCTTCCTGGATGTGGACGGTCCGGGTTTAGGTTCGGAGCCGTTTGATCCGTTAGCCTTCTCTTTTTCTTCTGCCTTCGGTGCTGGCATTGGTTCATCGGCTTGGGTGACAACTCTCCAAGCTTTCTCTTCATCCTCTTGCTGTAGTCGCACTCTTACTTCATAGTTTTGGAGGAAGTCGTCGACTAATAAAGCACTGCCGTCGCTGAGGCCTAAGTCTTCGAGTGTTTTATCGTTGTTGTGGTCGGTTTCTCCGGGTTCTGAGGATAGGACGACGAGACCTTTGCCCTCGACTGTGGCATCGGGGGCTTGCATGTTGAGGCCCTCCTTGAAGGCTGTGTTGAGGTCTTTGAGGGTGAGTTGTTTGAGGTTGCAGGCGAGAGCTACTTCGGGCTTGGGAGCGCAGACGTAGCATTTTGGATTGGGAGGAGTTAATGCTGAAACAAATAAATAATGAAAATTAGGTCTGATAGAAAATGTAGTTTTACTATTTAGGACACAATACATACTCTTTATTGCACACCTCAGCAAAATAAGAACATCGAACATAGAGTGATCTCGTCCAGACAACCTTCAGGCAGATAGAACCCGTAAAAACGTTTATTTACATTTCCCAGTATATTATTATATTCAAAAGTGGTCAACTCTTTAGGACGTGATGCATACAATGTTTTTCATCACACTTGCCGACAAAAAAATGAGTATCAAGACAAAATATTATCAAATGACGTACTGACATTTCTATTACTCTGGGGAATTTCACTTTTCTATTACTCCCGCTACGCATGCAAGCAAAGGCGCGCTTAGACAGCAAGTGTGATGAAAATATTTATTACGAAAACCGAATAAAATAAAAAACGATATAGTCTAAACTAAAGCTTATAATTATTATGTAAGCAGTAGAAGGGGTTCTTTAAACTGTTCTCTGAATATCCCGGGACAGTATAACGCGCTAGGTTTTTAATTGTAAAGATAGTTATACTCTGGCCATACCGTAGACGGTAAATTAAAAAAATTTAGGTGCGATGAGTTGGTTGTCTATAAAATCTGAATTTGTCGCTTTTTGCCAGACCATAATGTCGAAATTGTCGAATATTTACATTAATTTTGACAATCCACTACTCATAATTAGGTACCTATATTATTGTTGAAGCAGCGCCAGCGTGTGATTATTATTCCAAAACACGTAATAAATTGTAACACCAATTAACCGTTTTCTATCCCAGCATAACCCATATTACGTGTCTCATAACAACAGTTACGTTCAGGACTCATGGTAGATTAACCATGACTAATTACGACAATTACCTTGCAAGGTGAGCTAACTAGCGTGTATTATGCATATTTCTGACGTGATGTAATAATTTATAGTTTCTTGGAGTTTTTATAACGGCTTGTGTATGTTTGTATTGATGGCGTGTGTTAAATAACGGTATGGTAGATGAGAAACTGTTTTAATTAGTTACTAGAATTATTATAATTTGTTTCTTTTAAGATTATAAACAAGGCAAAGATCCTTGACGTCATGTTATTAAAACTAAACTATTTTTTATTATTTGTCCGATAAATCTATCTCTATACGTCATTGTCAAAAGCGTCAAATCTAATTTTTTTTGAGTTATAAAGAATATTCGAATACCCCGTGCCGTGTTATTCGAACTAAAATGATCGAATATTCGAATAGGAAGGGGTCATTCCAGGTGAAATCAACAAATCGAGTGTGCTGCATGGTTTCTGATTTGAATGAAAAATTGAGGATATACTTCATGGTCGCAGAAGTGCTGAACCACCACCAGTTTTCTTTTTTATCTTTTAGTTTCCAAGTTTTGCCCTTTCAAAATTCAGAGTGGGGTCAAATTCCTGGTTGTGGAAAAACAGACATAACTTTTTTTTTATAAAAGGTAACGAAATAATGATTAGTTTGTTTGATTAGGTAAGAAATGTTGATTTGATACTGTATGCTATAATGTATCTGGATTAACTACAAAAAAAAACGGCGACCATCCGAAATGAACTCCTTAAGAACTCCGTAAGGTTAGTGCGTCTTTCGTTGGGAACTGTACACGTTTTTATAACAAAATTCCTAGTGATTTAACAAATTTGCCACAGCATAAATTCAAGTCTCAGGTTAAGCGCTACTTGATAAGTAAGGCGTATTATACCGTTAACGACTTCATAAATGATAAGGATGCTTTTAAGCCAGTACCTTAACGTGTTCGGTAAATCATATACATAAGTGAATGTTTACTATCATACTAATGTTTCATTTTGTCTTCATTAATTATAGATCTGACGTAAGATAGTCATTATCTTAGTTTTTTTTCGTATTACTAATATGTAGTCTTGACACTTGGAGACTTTATACATCTCCGAGATTATCTTTTTATTTTAATTTTTCCTATTTTAATGTATATTATGTCGACACTTAGAGTCCTTTACACCTAAGTAATTTTAATTTTGTATTCAGATTTTCTGTCCTAGTTATTTCTATTTCTATTTTTTATTTTCTTGTGATAGTTGTCATATATGTAACGGGCAAGTACGAATATAAATTCTCATAAAACTAAATATGGTCAGCATTCATAGTATTTAAATTATATTGTCTGCCTGATAGCTTGCACAGTCATGTTCACTTTAAGGTCTCTGCTTACGGTGGCGTCGTTGATCGGGTCGCCACTTTCCCGAAAGAAGGTTGAGGGAGGCGATGGCTGAGATACGCGTCATACTCGTGAACGGGTGCTGTTTGCGGAGACCGGTCTAATCAAGCTCACTCATGGCTTAAATTCAAACAATTTTCCTGCTGTTCTTGATATGAGAAATTGAATTCGCTACATGTTTGTTTATTTATGATTATTTAATATTATGACGCATGGAGACCTTATACATCTCTGA
>JALPQI010004770.1:0-71629 GCA_025490895.1 Thaumatotibia leucotreta
AATGCAGTTGTTGTTTTAGGGATTTCTTAAAATTGCGAGAAAAACTTTTATCTGGTTGAAGAAAATATATCAATTTAGTATGGGTTTTTTAAACTATGGCTTCACCTCCCTTCTAAATTTGGCGGCTATAATTTAAAAAGCCTCAACTGCCCCAAGCCGTATCATCATTATCACCAAGTATCGTATGTTTATTAAATTTGGCACTCGTAAATGATTAAACAATAGGGTTTGGGTCATTCATCATCCGCCGTCCACGACAAATGTGCCGAAATAGACGCGATGATGGATAGCGATAATTATCTTGACATCCGCCATAATTCAGCAATGAGAGGTGGCCCTTAGGGAGAGATATGTAGAAACATATTTTGATGGTTCTGATAACATTACGATTTGTCCTCTACCTACGTATACCTACCTGCTCCATTTCAAATACCATGGCCCAATGCCACATAAAACTTTGAAGTGGCATCGGACCATGGTATTTGAAATGGAGTATACGACTGTACGGTAACCGTTGTAATGGCGCGACCAGATCCTGAATTCGGTCGATTCATATTGCATTATTTAGTACTGTAATATTTGGTACCTGTTGTAAAAAAAATTGTACCTCTTCCAATTCAAAATTATACTTCAAACAGTCTGGTCCCGCCATTATAACGTTATAATGGCGGGACCAGATCCTGAATTCGGTCGATTCATATTGCATTATTTAGTACTGAATTTTGTACTATTTGGGACCTGTTGTAAAAAATTGTACCTCTTCCATTTCAAAATTATACTTCAAACAGTCTGGTACCGCCATTATACCGTTATATGGCGGAACCAGGTCCTGAATTCTGTCCATATTCTGTCGATTCATATTGCGATATTTAGTTCATAAAAATAAATAGAAATATTTATTTCTTATCAGGATCAAAGACTTCCTAGAAACCATATGCGCCTCCCTTTTCGCGTACTCTTTACAGCTTTTCTTAGAATTTATACCTTGTGTTGCATGTGCCATTTTTACTTTCGCAAGTAATAAATTGATACCAATAGTATAGGTATAAAGGTATGGTATACGAGTACGAATATTATGAGTACGTACTTATATATAATATACCTTTCTAAATATGGTACCTAATAAATAAGTAATAAGAAATCGGGTCTTAATTTGAACACCTCTGATAGTTATGGTGAGATACAAAGCTATTTATTATAATATCACTAATTAATAAGGATTTGATTACTATGTTCACTTGTTAAATTCTCCTGTGTATCATCGCACAGAATGAAAGAAAAATTGTTTAGATACTTGAGCTTAAAACCTGAAAATTCTGGTATTCATATACCTGTAACGTTACTTTGCAATGGTTTCTCAACCGATACGCATTTTCAGTATCCATGTACAAAGTAATAAAATATCTACTCTGAATTTTAGGAAGAAATAAGGTAGATAATACGACATTAATTTGTAAACACTACCTAATACAGTGCGGTGTTCGCACAATATCAAACACAAGGATTATGTTTCCAATTTGCATGATATCGATATTATTTGGCTATTAATATCACTCGATCGGTATCCTTTACTGATTACTTTTTGTCAACGTGACCGGATTATGAAAGCAGTACCATTTTTTTATTTATTGAATAATAAAGTTTTAGTACCTACGTACAATAAGTTTAGCAAGACCCATCGTTGGAAAAAACCTTGAAGAGGTTTGTGTGCGATGACAGTCATTATTTTAGAATTAAATATTTATTTAGCGAAACAACGTGTATACGTGCTTCTTTACTCCTTGATGAGGGTTCTCATATTGGATCGAAACATTTTTTCGTCAGTAAATCCAAAAAGTATTAAATAAACCTAAAAACCTAATACCTTGAGTTCACGTAAATTTTTAGTATTAACGTAAAAATACATCTTACTACCACGTAATAATCCTACACGTTAATGTGTTTCACGATGTGTCAAAGACATCAAATACTATGGAAAGTCATGGCTGACTATTATTTCGTTTACTTTTATTTTAGAACTACTACCTGGAACTCTACACTGCGTCGAGAGTTTGACGTTTAATGTACGAACTTCGTATTCTCTAACTGTACAACCTGCGCAGTTAGTGCATTACAAATTAGTTTGCCCAATGCCCCGAGAGATGGCGCTGTTCTAATGGTGAACTGAGTAACACGGTTCACAGTAAATTTACCGAATAAGATTGTTTTTTTTGTTCATTGAGATTTGTGTGGAGAGTTCAGCATTATAATTTAATATACGTCAGTTTATAATTAAACTCGGTATTTGATTTAATGCTTCCTTTTCGAGACCCAAGAGTACGGAGTTTGTACATGGTCCTATCGAATCGGGATAGCCTTTCGGAGTGGCGTTTTTGGTAGTCTGTGCGGACTACACTTCGTTCCTGAGCCTAGCAGTGGATTGCTGCTGAAAAGGCGAGGATAGTTGCAGCAAATTGAGGTGGAACTACTAGCGCCACCTAGCGTTGGGAAGCAGTCAACTTCGTGCAGTCAAGATTCTACAGTGTCCAGAGGTCCAAGGCGCAAGTGGCGCCATCTAGCGACGAGTAGCCGATAACATCCAGTGGAATCAATTAAAGAAGTTTGGTGGCGGAACGAGAGTGGCGCCATCTGGAGTTTGCTAGCGGAAGTTCACGAAGTGTATATCTGTGGAGTGAGTGAGCAAGTGCAACCGTGAGTACTTTTAAATTCATATTACACGCGAGTTTCAACTTAAAGAGCAAGAAGCAGTTTTAGTGAAATTGTTACGGAACTTTGAACTTTATTTACAAGAGCTGATTAACTTTAAAGAATCTGTTTGTTTACTTCGACTTTGAAAATTTCATCATCAAATTTGTATGAAGCATTAACTTAGAAAAATTTCAGTAGTGATTTGTATTGAATATTGACTTAGAATTTAAGCGAAAATCCTGTTGGAACGGGGAACCTATGCCCGATTTTCGTAAATGTGACAAAGTTCCAAACACTTGTAAAATTTTAAGATTTTTTGGTGCGAATTATTCTAAATGTTTTTTTTGTCAAATTGTTAGTTTGTTTACATTGGCATTATGGACGCGTTACTGAACTATCAGAGTGACTTATGCACTCGTATTTTTAAAGCAAGAGTTAACTTTAAAAAATTGCCGAAAGAGCGCATAACTGTACATTACTTAGAAAGTAAATTGGACGCATTAGAACAGCTTTGGTCTGAATTTAGGAAAGGACACAAAGAATTACTGCGAACGGGTGATGTCACAGTATTGCAATCAAAGTCGTATATGACAGGGGATACTTACGATAAAACTGAGGAAGAGTACACTAATTATAAATGTGAATTAAAAGAGCAGTTAGACCAGCGTTCTTCAGTTGGTCAGTCGAGAAGTAACAATGAAGGTAACGCATCTGTAAGATCAAATGTAGTCAAACTGCCAAAGTTATGTATTCCTAGTTTCTCGGGGAAATACCATGAGTGGACAACATTCAGGGATCTCTTTCTTTCAATGATACACAACAATGACTCGTTAGACAATGTTCAAAAGTTGCAATATTTAAAAAGTTACCTCACCGGGGAGGCAGAGCAGTTGCTGCGTAACATTCCTGTTTCCGAAGTAAATTACACGAGATGCTGGAGTCAGTTAGAGCAACGTTATAATAATAAAAAATATTTATCACACTGCATACTTAAACGATTATTAAATCAGAAGAGTGCAACGACCGAGTCTCCAGGTTTTCTAAAGGAACTCATGGACACTTCGACCGATTGCTTAAGCGCATTGTCGAACTTAGGCATTGATGTGTCAAGCTGGGATATAATTGTTATTCACCTGTTGTCTTTAAAATTAGACCCCGAATCGCGTAGGCAATGGGAACTAAACGTAGCGACAAACTCGACGTCGGACACTTTGCCCACGTTTAGTCAGTTCAAAGAGTTCCTAACCAGTCGTTACAGGGCGCTAGAGTTTATTGAGCCGAGAAACGCCAATAGGACCCCCGTTGCTTACGGGAAGTGGACTAATAGCAGTAACCATAATGTCAAAGCAAATGTACTCCATGTTGCAAGTGTTGCAACTACATCATCACTCGCGTGCGAGTTTTGTAACGGCCCTCACAAACTTTGTTTTTGCAAGATGTTTTGTGGAGAAGATTATGCCAAAAGGCATGAATTTGTAAGCAAGAATAAAATATGTTATAATTGCTTAGGGAGTAATCACAGTGTAAAGTTCTGCCAAAAAGCCACTACATGTAGGATTTGTAAGAGGAAGCACCACTCCTTGCTTCACCCGAAGGATGTATCAACGTCAAGTGTCCATTTAAAGAGCGTAGGTCAGGCAGTTGAATCTGGGTCTGAGGAAGCCACACATGTTTCGACAGAGAATACAGAGGTCACGCCGGTAGTCAGCTGTTTTACCAAAGAGGTAGAGAGAGGTGAGGTTTTATTGCCCACAGCGCTTATCAAAGCACAGTCTAAAACAGGCGACTATCACGTTATCCGAGCGTTCATAGATCAAGGGTCACAGCGTTCATTTGTTACTGAAGCAGTAGTACAAACCCTAGGGTTAACGAAAGTGCCCATCAATAGTTCACTTACAGGCTTAGGCGGATGTGCGTTACCAGTAACGCCTAAGCATGAAGTTCAAATAGAAATTCAATCACTAACTAATCCTACGTTCAGCCTTACGGTGAAGGCTGGCGTTTGGAAAAAGGTCACCCCGGATCTTCCAGGCCAAAAAGTTGTAGTTCCAGATTGGTTTGAGTTGCAGCAGATCACGCATCACGCTCGCAGATCCAACCTATGACACCCCCAACAAAATCGATATATTGCTGGGAGGTGATGTTTATTGTAAGATCATAAAAGACGGAGTGCTGACCGGTCCCAGCGGAACACCGTTAGCACAGTGCACTAGACTAGGGTGGATTCTGTCGGGTTCAGTAGGCTCAGCAAGATCAAACGAGAATGCCAGCATTTTTCATGTTCGAGTGAACGAAGATGACGCGTTGAAACAGTTCTGGGAAATGGAAGCGGAGCCGTCAGGTCACACCAAGCTGTTAACCGCGGAAGAGCAAAAGTGCGAGGATCTCTTCGCATCCACAACTGTGAGAGACGCAGAGGGCAGGTACGTAGTTAAGTTGCCGTTCCAGGACAGTAATCCAACCTGTAAAGGAAATTCAAGAGATATAGCTGTCAAAAGATTACATACATTAGAGAAAAAGTTCGCTAAAGACCCAACGCTGAAGACTCGTTACTCAGAAGTGATCAAAGAGTACGAACAACTGGGTCATATGATCCAAGTGGCGCAGCCTGACCATAAAAGGAAGGAAGCCATATACTTACCACACCATGCTGTCATCCGCGAGGATAAGGCCACCACGAAGGTGCGGGTAGTCTTTGACGCCTCCTGTAACTACGACGATGGGATCTCACTTAACGATCGGCTCATG
Organism: Thaumatotibia leucotreta; assembly: GCA_025490895.1. NCBI lineage: Eukaryota > Metazoa > Arthropoda > Insecta > Lepidoptera > Tortricidae > Thaumatotibia > Thaumatotibia leucotreta. Next base: position 5,437 of record JALPQI010004770.1, read on the forward strand.
ACAGGACCTACCTTGCAACCAGAACTGCGCCATCTTATTATGAGTTGGAGACAGTACCCTGTTTGTCTTGTGGCGAACATCGTTAAAATGTACCGAATGGTAAAGGTGGCTGAGGAGGATACAGATTTTCAGCGGATAGTATGGCGCGAAAACTCCGAAGATGAGGTTAAAGACTACAAATTGCTTACCGTGACTTTCGGCACTGCATCGGCTCCATACTTAGCAGTGAAGGCCCTCAACCAAGTGGCATGTGACCACAAAGAGCAGTACCCGATGGCTGCCGCACGTGTCCATCGAGAGTTCTACATGGATGACTTGATGACCGGTTGTCACACGGAAGAGGAAGGGCTGAAACTATACCATGAGATGAAAGCTTTACTTAAAGAAGGAGGCTTCGTGCTGCAGAAATGGGCTAGCAACAGGGCACAGTTGTCAGAACAAATAGATAGAAGAGAAAACCTAGAACACGAAGAAGAAAAAGGCCACCTAGAAATAAAAACGGACAATATAACCAAAATACTAGGACTTACCTGGAACAGGGACGATGACGAATTCCAGTACTCGGTGAAGCTGCCGCCGCTATCGCCACCTGCAACTAAAAGAAAAATTATTTCAGATGTCGCGCGGCTATTTGACCCCTTAGGGTGGTTAGCACCGTGCGTCATTAAAGCAAAGATGTTTATTCAAAGGCTGTGGTTAGCAGGAATCGGATGGGATGAGGAACCACCCACCGATATACTACAGGACTGGTTAACTTACCGAGAACAGCTGACTCACCTTAAAGACTTCAGGATTCCAAGATGGTTACGCATGAACACAGATGATGCACTACACGAGCTGCACGGTTTTTGCGACGCATCAAACGCCGCGTACGCCGCCGTAGTTTACCTCCGAGTAACGGACTCTGCTGGGAACATTCATGTTTCGTTAATAACAGCCAAGACGAGGGTATCCCCGGTCAAACAGGTCAGTATACCCAGGTTGGAGCTTTGTGGAGCCGTGCTTGCCGCAAAACTGCTGGCCGAAGTTGCGGAGATCATGAAGATACCCAAACAGAATGTAAGAGCGTGGACCGACTCGACAGTGGTTCTCGCTTGGCTTAACAAACACCCAAGCAGCTGGAAGACGTTTGTTGCCAATAGGGTGTCAGAGATCTTGACCACCATGGACTCCGCCCAATGGTCTCACGTGCCGACCAAAGACAATCCGGCAGATTGTGCCTCACGTGGGATTCAGCCATCAGAATTGAAAGACCACGATCTGTGGAAGTTTGGCCCTAAACTTCTGCGAGATCAGATCATTAATTACGCCAAGCCAAAAAAACAATGAAACTAACCTCGAGCAAACGGCAAGAGTTCATGTTGCAGTCGTAGACGAACCGTTTTGGAATCGGTTCTCATCCCTCAAGAAGTTAACACGTGTTGTTGCTTACTGCAGACGGTTTCTAAGTAAACGTGAAGCGCAGAAACGCACGCACTATCTACAAAAATGGGATTTAGATGCGGCCTTAGTAGCCTGTATTAAAATGTGTCAAAACGCAGAGTTTAAAACTGAAATCGAGGAGATCAGCAAGCAAAGTTTCATTAGTTCAAAAACATCGAAGATTCGTTCCTTAACGCCGTTTTTCGAGAATGGTGTTTTGCATGTTGGTGGTCGGTTGGACAACGCGCCAGAAGACGAGACAGTAAAACATCCTGTGATATTACCTTATAACTCGCATCTGACCAGACTGATTGTGGCAGATGCACATGAACGTACCCTCCATGGCGAGCAGCGAGCGATGTTAAACTATTTGAGGTCCGCATACTGGATTGTACGAGCTAAGGATTTGGTGAAAGGTCACATCCATAAATGTGTGCGGTGCCTCCGCTACAAGGCAAAGACACAGACTCAACTGATGGGAGCCTTGCCGTCGGCTAGAGTCACTCCTGACAGAGCTTTCATACTGATTATGCGGGACCTATCAATTTGAGGACTTCAAAAGGCAGAGGACATCACGCGTATAAAGGATACGTGTGCTTATTTATCTGTATGGTCACGAAGGCCATACACCTGGAGGTAGTAAGCGAGCTAACTTCCCGTGGTTTCCTTGAAGCTTTCAAGCGGTTCGTATCTAGACGCGGCCGCTGCTTGGAGATTTACAGCGACAATGGTACCAACTTTGTCGGAGCGGCGAAGGAACTGAAAGATCTTTTCAACGCAGAGAAATCTACCATGATCCAGGAAGTAGCTGAAAACCTGGCGTCAAATGGTACCGCATGGCACTTTATCCCTCCTAGAAGCCCAAACTTTGGTGGATTGTGGGAAGCCGGAATAAAATCCACCAAATACCACATCAAGAGGGTTATTGGAGACTCAACACTCACCTACGAGGAGATGTCAACCCTGCTATGTCAAATAGAGGGCTGTTTAAATTCACGGCCTCTTTCAATTGTACCCAATGACCCTGATGAGCCCAACCCGTTGACTCCGGGTCATTTTCTAATAGGAGAGCCTCTGGTCACGGTTCCTGAGATGAACTATGAACGTTCTAACATCAGCACCCTGAAACGATGGCAGCTGACCCAGCGCATGCTTCAAAACTTTTGGCGTCGTTGGTCAAACGAATACCTGACTCATTATTTGCAACGCTACAAGTGGGCGCATCAAGTCCCCGAGCCTAACGTTGGGGACGTCGTTTTGGTGAAGGAGGACGACTTACCTCCTTCTAAGTGGCTTTTCGGCAGAATTATACAAAAACACCCTGGCACAGATCAATTGACCAGAGTGGTTACCATTAAATGTAAAAATACGCTGATAAAACGACCAACCTCAAAACTTTGTATTTTGCCAGTGGTAAATTAGTTTATAAATGCAATAGTCACTTAAGTAAGTAGTGCAATTGTAAGATTTGTTATTGTTTTAAAAGTTTATTAGTCATTACAGGGGCATTGTATTATAAGCATTGTATACTCCAAATTTCCAGTTGGACTGTAAAGCTAATATTTGTAACTTGATGCCTAGCCACTTCATGGTGGGCGGTCATGATGAAGGACTTGTTGTCCTTGGTGGGCGGTATGTACAACCTGCGCAGTTAGTGCATTACAAATTAGTTTGCCCAATGCCCCGAGAGATGGCGCTGTTCTAATGGTGAACTGAGTAACACGGTTCACAGTAGATTTACCGAATAAGATTGTTTTTTTTGTTCATTGAGATTTGTGTGGAGAGTTCAGCATTATAATTTAATATACGTCAGTTTATAATTAAACTCGGTATTTGATTTAATGCTTCCTTTTCGAGACCCAAGAGTACGGAGTTTGTACACTAACGAAAAACAGTTACGAACTCGCCCACAACCCCGCTCACAGCCTCGATTCCTAATGTCAAATAAAACAGCTAGGATTTGTGACAAGGCTGTCTCGACGTCGAGCTCCTTGACGAACGCAGCGTCGAATGTGTGATTAAGAGAGTAGCATAGCAGGACGGTGGTGCAGGATTAGAACCGGTAGTAAATTATTTTTTTCTCTTGATATTGTGTCAGACGATTCGAAAATGCTTATTAATAAGCTTACTTGAATAAAGAATAGTGTGACTTTGACTTTTAAATGCGCCTCAGTTTAGGTTCGGCTTGTCAGTTTTTGACAGTTATTCTATAGAACTGACACATCGCGATTCAGATTAGGTCCTACCATAGACTTATAAATTTATAGACCGAGTCTATTATTATCTGTGGGTGACGCCGGCAATGCCTGTCAACGATCTTTGTTTGGGTATACTAGTGCACCTAAACCGCAAATAGTAAAAGTGATTAAAATAAAGCTGTTCATGTATATTTCTGTTCGATAAGTGCACGGAATGTGATAAAAGTGATGACTTGTGTGGTTCTAGGGTGTAAAAACCGCAAGGGTTACCTGAATGAACAAAATAAAGACATTACGTTTCACCCGTAATTTAGTTTTGACTTGAATTTTAAGATTTCGAACCTTATTAAGGTAAAAGTAACTGAAAATCTTATTCAATATTTGTTGCCGGATACATGTGTGTAGTTTTGTGAATTAACCATTCGTATTTGCCTTCGTAATGTAATTATAAATAGTGGGATTCAAATATTTGTATCGCATAGTGTTGTACCTAAGAGACCGATCGTGATATCGATAAATGTATTGATAGCCAACTCAGAAAATGATTCGATGTTTTTAATTTCCAACAGGTTGCCACAGGACACTGAACAAAGGCTATTATGGGTCAAAAATATCAAAAAGGCAGACGACTGGTTCCCTAAAAAGTATTCAAAAATATGCTCTGCACATTTTGAAGCTGTTGTTTCAGGCAAGGGTACGTGCATAAGTGATTACATTCTGACGTAGTACCCACCATATTTGGTAATCATCCAATGTCATGTCAACCAGAAAGTAAATTAAGTTTAGTTTAATAATGACACACATGTGATTAATTTTGCAAAGAAGCCATCATACGAAAATTGTTAGGTATGCTTTAAGGGATGATCAGTTCCATAAAACATGTTATAATGAGGGTTTTCTGAAATGCCGTTCACCAGGGCGGCAGCACTGAGGCGTCAGGTCCAGAAACTTGTCTAAATTCTAAGATTTGTACGGGTTAATAAAATTATGTAAAAAAATAAAATGACATTCTAGTTAGTTTTTCTTTGAGGCTAGATAATTGTTTCTTAGCGAGACCTTACCGCTATGTGGCGCCAACTAGTGGCATACGTTTTAGACAGAACACTTCTTATGACATTTGACATTTTAATTAAAGATAAAATTTCATTAATTTTGTGATTTTATTTTTATCCTAAAATGTAGATTTAGAAATCATGACATAGGTATTAAGGATCGCAGAAGATCGTGATTCTGAGTAGGAAATAAGGTTTATTCCTACTGTATTCGCTACCTAATTTGGTAAAAATATTATTATTGCCGATAAAAAGCATACGATGAAGACTGGACAACGGACAACACTAATAATTAATGACATTTTATCTAGTCAGGTTGGTAGCATTGTTCAAGAAAATGGAGTCATTGATAGAATTCAAGACCAAGTAGAGCTACCTTATTTGTATCTTTTCCTTATGGAATACATCTTGAGATGGTAAAGGATGACAATAGTTTGTTCAGGTATGTCTTAATACACGGAATCTTCCCTATATTTTATCTGTGGGTCCTACACTAAATCGCATTAGTAGATCGTGGTCTGAAGTTGAAATCGAACTACTGAGACGAAGTATTTTATTTCACGTATTACGCCTACCTATACCATTCACGTTACCTATAAAATTATTAGGTAACAATTTGAAAACTTTTTTTATCCCTATTTCTAAGGTAATCAATCAATAAACTAATAAAACACACCGGGACAACCTGACTTCGATGAATTCGTGACAGCGCGAAGATAAATTTCGAGCACATTTACATATGAGTAATGGTGAAATAACCAATATAACCATTTTGTTAAGTCATACCATAACACCTTATAATTATTATCATAACAGATATAAGGTTTATGCATTATGTTATAGGTAGGTACTAATACCTAAAGTATGTGACAAAAAGAAAAAAGGAAGGACAATAAATTCATTAAAATAAAACGAGGCCATCCTAGGCCGCGTCTATGCCGTCAGCTAGTCGGTGCCTATGGGTATATAAAGCCCATTTCAAATTAAAAAAAGAGTATATAGTAGAGGTCCAAATGGAAAAAATTGTGCGCTGTGAGTTACAGTTTTGTAATTTTTACCAGAGCTAGAGGGTATAAAAATAAATATTTTTAGATGTGGAGGGAAAACCAATTCTCCCCCTGAACGAGGGGGGAGGGGGGTGAATGTGCAAACGGAAGGGTTATGTTTAAAATTTTTTCGTCTAATATTTAGGCCTACTATTCATTGTCTGGTATCATTTTCATATAAAACAGACACGGGGAATTCATTTTTGATAATAAACATGAGGGTTTCCATATATAAAAAAATAATTATTGGTATAAAGGTAAAATAATCACCGTTTTTATTTTGATTGTTGCGTTATATAAGTATTACCAAATAAATATATGAAAATAAAAAAAATACTATAAGGTAGCATATTTATTGTAGTTTCTAAAAATATATACATTTTGGAACTTTCCATGCAAAAATAAGTTGTAAAAAATTGCACCTGTCGCGTACCTCGAATAAAAAAGGGACGTTGCTTTGACTTATTGTTTACAGTACGTTTCTTTTTTTTTTTTTTTATACCACGTCGGTGGCAAACAAGCATACGGCCCGCCTGATGGAAAGCAGTCACCGTAGCCTATGGGCGCCTGCAACCTTAGGGTGTCACATGCGCGTTGCCGACCCAATAAAAATAACGTTGGCACAACAAAGTGGCTCCACTCCACCTGATCGTAAGTGAAAAGTAGAACCCAAATCGCGGCGGCAACGAACAGGAGACAATCAGTAACCTGTTAGTTGCCACCGCCTTGCTGGCCCGCTAGATGCTGGTAAATACACCGGCTGACCCCGAAACACGGCAAACACGAAGGTAAGTCATTTCACGGGCGTTTACACCGAATGTACGGTGGTAGCCAACCAGGCGGGTACTAGTAAAAATACCCTACCACCGGCTGAGAAGCTGGTTACTCAGTATTTCCCTTAGTCGACTCCTACGACACCCACGGGAATCTACTGAGGGAATTTAGCGATTTTGCGTAAACAAAATACTCCATAATGTCTGTTAGGGCAAATTGCATCAACCTGGGTTAACCAAGCAACCCGGGTTAAACATTTATTTCACACGGAATTTGATAATTGATGACCCGGCACTATACAGAGGATATCTGAGACATCAGCCTATGTGATATTAGAATGGCTCTTGAACAGCTCAAAAATAACTGGGCGTCTGGGGAAGACGGAATTATAGCTGAGCATCTGAATCCAGGTGGCAAACCAATCCTTATGGCCCTTCAGAAGTTGTTCAACTCCTGAAGGGAGAACGCCTTAGGCATGGAACAGAAGAGTGGTGGTACTGTTCTTGAAAAAAGGTGACAACGCCTTATTGTAGAACTACCGATCCATCTCACTTCCGAGCCATATTTATAAGAGGTTTTCAAGAGTCATTACGAATCGGCTTGATGACTTCCAGCCTCCCGAACAAGCCGGTTTCCGAATTGGCGTTTCGTAAATGTTATACAGAAGACCGAGGAATAGGTATAACCTGCCCCTCTGTTTAGCGTTTAGCGTTTGTGGACTACGATAAGGGGGGTTTCCATGACGTACTAATGCGGTTTAATTTAGGTCGAGATAAAGGGACAAGGCTATACGAGTCGTGTATCACTGCCCCTTTCCTATTTAGAACTGAATCGCATTAGTACGTCATGGTAACCCCCAAGGCCTTCGATTTGATCGAAACTCTGGGCGTACTGCAGTCTCTTTAACGATACCAAGTAGACTACCGCTATTTCGAAATGTTGAGGTGTTTGTACGAAAGCGCCACTATGTCAATCCGACTCCAAGACCAGAGCATGAAGCATATTATACTGCAGCGGGGAGTCAGGCAAGGAAGTGTCATCTCCCCTAATCTGTTTACCGCTGCACTGGAAGATGTCTTTAATACTGGACTGGAAAAGATGAGTATCAACATAAACAGCGAGTACCTCACTCACCTTCGATTCACTGATGATACGGTGGTCTTGCCTGAGACCTTGGAAGATTTCAGTACGATGCTCGCTGACCTCAGTAGCGCCTTCGAGCGAGTTCGTCTTAGGATGAACATGGATAAGACGAAAACTCCCGTTACAATCGGAGACTAAACTCGAAGGTGTAGACGACTATAATATACAGTCACCACATGGGAATGTTGAGCCACTTGGCAATGGATGCAATTTGGTCGTGTAATATTATGGGTTCGGTATTTTTCGTTAATGGGCACGACGGCGACTTGACCGATGTTCCCCGATGATATGTCAGTCAAATACGAATCTTTGTTGCGTCAAAATTTCAGTGTGTCAAAACTAGTTGAAATAATAAAAATTTCTTCGTCTACGAGTATTAAGGGTTAGTCATCGGCCATTATTAGACGCTAGATGTCGTTGTTCCTAGAGGAAACTGGATAACGACAGTTCTTCATAGATTTGTCTAAAATCGTTTGGTAATTTATTCGTATTTGCTTCAAATCGGAAGCCATGATTTATCTGATATTAATAGGCGAGGTATTTTTTCCATTCATATTTATATAAATAGGCATGTAATCGAGCAATTTTAAATTATTTTTTTCATTGATAGAGACAAATGCTATTGCCGTCTTTATTATCATTCGTTACAGCTCAGTTGACGTTAGTTGAAAACTTATGTAATGTAACCTTTGTAGAAATATGGTAGATAACCTTTGATAATCTACCTATAATCTGTCAGTAGCCATTAAAAATGTATAATAGAAACTTGATAGTTTCTGACTGAAATTCTAACTTTGAAAAAATACCTGTCAGTGACTGCCATTAAAAGGAAAGTGAACAAAATTACCATCAGGGCTCTGTAGTTGGATTGACGTCTCCAGGTCTAAAGCGGATGTTATAACGTAACTATAGTAACGTCAGCTTCCGGAAAAATAGCGAACAATCATTGGTTCAACATTTTTGTTATTACGTAACCATGGTAATGTCACTAACCGTAGCAACGACCGCCCCATTGGTCAGCAGAGTTCGGCCGAAGTCGTGATACCAGCCTCATAAGAGTTCGGAACCCGATTTGTATTATTCGACCAAGTTGCGAACAGAGGCAAGTGGCTCAACAATCCAGTGTGGTGACTGTACCTAGGACAAGCTACCCAGTTAGGTAGGTCCAACTTTGAGTAAGAGGTCAATCATCGAATCCGACTAGGTTGGGCAGCGTTTGGGAAGCTACGACACATCTTTTCGTCCAATATTCCGCAGTTCTTGAAGACAAAAGTATTTGATCAGTGTGGCAACACACACTGATCAAAGATTTAAAAGAGTGATGACATACGGTACTGAAACGTTTTCGCTTAGAATGGGCCTCATAAGAAAGCTTAAAGTCACCCACAGGGCAATGGAGAGGGCTATGGTGGGAGTCTCTCTGCGAGGTCGTATTAGAAATGAGACGATCCGCAGCAGAACCAAAGTATAGCTCCACAGCTCTCCGAATCACTAAACTAAAGTGGCAGTGGGCGGGGCACATTGCACGTAGAACCGATGGCCAATGCGGCGGCCTCGCAGGTGGAAGGCACAGCGTGGGTAGGCCTCCAAGGTGGACAGTGTAGGTCTCAGGAGTACGCTGGATGCGAGTGGTGCAGGACCGGTCATTGTAGCAATCTTTGGGGGAGGCCTAATGTTCAGCAGTGGACGTCTTTCGGCTGATATGGTAATAATGATGATTTATGAAGTAAACGTTTAACAATTGATTGTCAAATTCCATATGATACAAACTTTTAACGTGGGTGAACTGGGTTAGTTGTTTAGTCCCGGTTAGTGAAAATTACCTTTATCGTCTTTGGTAAGGAGATCATTACCTAATGACACTTGTAAAAATGATTACCTATTCCGATTCATATGATCAGATACTATATATCATACATGTGATCAGATAGACCAGATATATAATATACACGCGGTATAGAATAATCGATAAATTCTAAAAATAGAATCTGATCAAATAAAATTCTTAATAATCTTAGGTTATCTAAAAAGGAAGATCAGAAAATATTCAATTTACTTTCATATCAATAAATATTTACAATTGTAATATGAACAAAAATATGTATAATCTATGAGCAGTTGCCGGCACAAGTCTCTTTATTGAGATTACGCGGAGGTTTTTGTTGGAGGTACGCATCAGGTAATTTTTTTTTCAGTGAATTTTTGTATGAAAGACTACAAAATGTGTATATTTTTAAAAACTGCAATAAATATGCTATCTTACACAATTGTTTTAAATTGGATTAGTTTGTTTTTTAATACTTATATGACGCTTAAATTAAAATAAAAACGGTAACTTTTTTACTTTTACTCCAAAAAATCTACATTTTTATATGTAATTGCTCATGTTTATGATAGAAAATGAATTTCCTAGGTCCGTTTTACACGAAAATGATACCAAACAATGCATAGTAGGCCTTATTAATTAGTAAAAAAATATTAAACGCAACCCTTTCGTATGCACATTCACCCCCCTCCCCCCGCGCTCTGGGGGGGAATTGGTTTTCCCTCCACATCGAAAAACAACTATTTTGAGACCCTCTAGCTCTGGTTAAAATTACAAAACTGTAACTCGCAGCGCACAATTTTTCTCAACTTTGTATGGACCGTGACCCTTACTAATAAGAGTAAATTGCAAAAACAATTCATAATTAATTAATTGCCTTTGATGAAAACAAAATTTAACGTCATCATTTTCGTGTTACGTAAAATTTTGTGTAACAACTTTTGGCACTGAAAAAGGCCAACAAATTCAAAATGTCTATAGGTAAGTGATTCACAAATTTCACAATACGAATATATAGGTATCCTAAGGGATTGTAGTGTCACTGACCATTACTTGATAAAAGATTGATGATGGGCAGCAGCGTCATCATAGTGGACACAATACTGCGATTGCCAATCTGCTTGCCCAGCGTGGCGATTATGGGCATTTACCTTCTAATGCGTCTATAAGCCTAACTAATCGGAGAGCAGTGAACTATCATAGGCTGATGATGATGAGGTATTCTTTTACATTTTTCGTAACACAATTGACGCAATCGTGATTTTTGTTATATGGGTAAAAATTATTTTCGTTGTCTTATTTTGTGTCCCTAAAACGTGACGGTGTGGTGATTTTTGTACATCATCTCAACAAAAATCACTACTGCGTCACGTTTTTTAGGGACGCAAAATAAGACAACGAAAAAAAATAATGTGACATTGCAATGTAGTATTTAATGATACCAACCTTAGGTAATAAATACGAAAACTTATATAAAAATAATCCGTTATAAGTGTTGCTGTTGTGGAGCTCCAATTTCTACGGGTCTCAACCCGTAACTGTTGAGAGCAAGTGCCCTTACCAGTCTTACCACACAGATCACAAATTGAAGTGCCTACGTAAATACAGTGAGCCCTCTCAAGTTCCAATAATATTATAGGCTATATAGCAAATCGATATTTGAGTAGTTACGGTCATAAAAAAATGGATACCTACGTAATACAGACTATGCGTAATTAAGTTATGTAAGGTACAGTCGAAGACAAAATAAGGGGTATACAAAAACGTTCAAAAATATGTCCCAGTGCACTCTAATTCTGTGTAATAAGAGCGTTGTACGTAACATATTTATGAACGGATTCTTTCGATACTTATTTTTGCACTTGACTGTATAAGTGTATGTTGATGACATATCGTAGTTTAATAGTAGATTGTTTAACGAGGGACTAAAACAGGCCATTATGACACGAGATATTTATCCACCCGAGCGTAGCGAGGGTGGATGTAGTTCGAGTGTCATTATGGCTGTTTAGTCCCGAATTAAACACTCTACTTTTCACTTAGAATGCGAGGAAAAAAGCTACATTCTACATAATCTCAGTATTAATTAACAGAAAGAACAAATAAGAAACAAAAAAATTATATGTTCTGCGATGTCAAAACTTCCGATTTCTTCGGAACACGGCCACTTTACTATAAATTCGCAAACTTTTTCAAGTTATAGGTATGGTTTAGTTGGAGTATGGTTTTAAGCTTCTTAGATTTTTCATCAAAATATGTCAGAAATACGCCTTCCATAAATGATGTTGGTACCTACCTAATTTGCTTTCCAGTTTTCCAATCCATAAAAGTTTGATACGCTTTTGAATATATTACACTAGATTTCGGCGGCAAAAGATTTTACACCACCTCTTTTGCATTCTTCTTCATTCTGGAGTAAGGCGTTAATACTTCTTCATCGCATGACGTGACATCATAAATTATATAACTACAATTTGAACAATATTACTTATGGACAAAAACACAAAAAATAAGCAATCAAATTCGTTCCGCGTTTAAGTTTTTATCTGTATTCCTTTTTCGAAATATGACGCTTTAAATACTTGCATATTTAGCCAACGAATTGGAGCTAACTACATAACTATTTTGAAGCTAATTGGTTATTAAAAAATAAGTAATAAATTGGATTCAATCTTAATCATATATTAAACAAGTATTAAATATACATGTATATCAAGAAAATAAATCGATTCTCCTTAATATTTTTTCACGATTGACATTTTGAGGTTATTTTCAATGTCAATAACCGTTCGTTCAAAAATCATAAACACTAGAAATGGCTGTTTAGGGGTTTCCAAAGTCAATTAAAAAAAAGTTTAGAGGTTGTATCCACGGCATGCACAAAAGTGGTCCATACACAAGCACTGAAAATGGCGACTATCCTTTATTCTTGAACACCGTGAGTGTGGCTGTTTACGGGTTTCCAACGTCAATTAAAAAAAAATTACTTTAGTCCCTAGAGATTAATAAAGAGTTTTAGTCCCGATATGCAGGGACTAAAATAACATTTTAAGAGCATGAGAAGTGAAAATTCAATTATATTATATATATCGAGCAACATATAACAAAAAAATCTGTCGCATTCTTCCTTTCCTTTCCTTTTTGAGAACCTTTCTTCCTTTTTTGAAGTCTGATAAAAATGTATTTACGAATTCGTATTTAAAGGAATATCATCTTTAAGACAATAAGATTACTTATAGTTGAGAGAAGCCCTGCTAGCCTCGACATGCTGAATTGCTAAAGGAAAATTATTATGTTGAACCACGTACGATCCGGAGCGAGGATCGCAACCCTTATCTCGAAGTCGACGACCCACTCCTCAGAATTAAATGAGATTAGCATATCACTTGAATGGCAGTTCTTCAGTCTTTTGTGTAAGATTTTCCCATATTATTTATATTTATTATCTGATGACGTCCTCATTGTGCGAGTTTATATTTGTTATCTGAGATACCGTGCGCCTGTACATATAATCCAAAAAAAGAAGACAAACCTAATAACTTGCATTATTTATTATTAATCTTGCATTTACTCATGATTTTTTTAAATATTGTTTGGACCCATGGATCAAAAGTTAGCTGGGCCACACGATATTATTATTTTTATTCTAAAGCGGTTATCTCGGAAAAGATTGACTTTAGGATAAAACTTCCTCTTGGAACCCTTCATTATCCCAGGGGCGGTACCTACCTGAAAAGAAATGTCTACTTTTTATTCTACCACTTTGTCGACGTTATTAATATACAGGGTGTAATCGATAAGTGTTTACAAGCCATAATTCCGTAAATATGAGAGATATCAGAAAACTTATAACTGATATGGAAAGTACGTTACCCAACGAGTAAAATTACATTAATAACTTTTTCTAAATAGATGAAGTAATATTAAAAATACTAAGTTAAAACGCTCCCATGCCATCCCATTAAAACATGATTGCTTTAACTTACACAAAAAAGTAAAGGAATTCACAAATACCAATAGGAAACGAGTAGTGGCCAAACTCTTCAATGAACACAACCAACTTGTGATAGACATAGAGGATATAAACAGGACATGGGAAAAGTACATAGGAAACCTTTTCCATGATGACAGAACACCTCAAGATACAAATGATGATACAAATGCATGTGAGGGCCCTACCATACTCACCCGTGAAATTGAACACGCTATAAAAAATATGAAATCAGGCAGAAGCGCTGGACCCGACGATATACATATCGAAATTATTGCACTACTAGACGAACGTAATGTGAAAACGTTGACAAGATTGTTCAACTTGATTTATGAATCAGGCAAACTACCACAGGACTGGCTGCACTCTGCCTTTATAACACTCCCTAAGAAAATCAATGCAAAGTCTTGTAGTGAGTACAGATTGATTAGCCTAATGAGCCACGCGCTTAAAATCTTTTTGAAAGTCATACTCGCCAGGATAAATAAGAAAATAGACAAGGAAATTAGCGATACACAATTTGGATTCAGAAACGGTCTCGGAACCCGAGAAGCACTAACAGCTATACAAACATTAGTTCAAAAATGCTTAGAAAATAACGTTCGATAATGTTAAACATAATAAATTAATGGAAATTTTAGATATGACTGATATAGATCAAAAAGACAAACGAATCATTAAGAACTTGTACTGGAATCAAACAGCCAACGTCAGACTTACTCATAGCAGTACAAATAATTTAAACATACTTAAGGGCGTCCGACAAGGCTGTGTATTGTCACCATCACTTTTCAACCTTTACTCGGAACACGCATTCAAAGAAGCTCTAGTAGACGCTGAAGAAGACATAAAGATCAACGGGAAAATTATCAACAACTTAAGATTTGCGGACGATACTGCCATTCTTGCTAACACCATAGAAGACCTTCAAACACTTATTAACAGACTGAATAACTCTCTGACAGATCTAGGCTTGAAGATGAATGTGAAAAAGACAAAATGCATGGTGGTCTCTAAGTCTCCAGAAGAAACACGTCATACCCCTCTAACAACTCAAAATGAAACCATAAAAAGAGTAAAACAATAGAAATATCTAGGAACTTGGTTAAACGATAATTGGGATCCAGAACAAGAAATCAAAGTAAGAATAGAAATGGCTAGAAGCACCTTCATTAAAATGAAATCGTTATTAACTAATAGGAAAATAAACATAAAACTAAGATGGAGACTAGTTATATGCTACATACTACCAATATTACTATATGGAATGGAAGCTTGGACCCTTAATAAGAACACGACAGACAGACTTGCTGCTTTTGAGATGTGGTTATACCGTAGAATGCTGAGAATCTCATGGACAAAACACATAACAAACGAAGAAGTTCTACGCAGAATGAAAAAGAAACAGGAAATACTTCATACAATAAAAGCAAGAAAAACAACTTCATCATCATCATCATCATCATACAATAAAAGCAAGAAAAACAACTTACCTTGGCCATATCTACAGAAACGACAAATACAGACTAATACAAACTATAATTGAAGGGAAGATACAGGGAAAGAGAGGCAGAGGCAGACCTAGGACTAAATGGATGGATAACATTAAACAATGGACAAAGGTGAAGGATGCAGCCACCCTCATACGAGCGGCGAAGACCAGGGGAAAATTGAATGCCATGTTGACCGCCGACGCCCTGACTGGGCAGGGCACTTGAAGAAGAAGAAAACGCTCCCATACATTTAATATGACGACTTACAGCCTTAAAGAATGTCGGGAGTCGTAAGAGATAAAATTGTTAGAGATTCGTTATTTGTACGAATACATTGTAATAAAATAATAAAACTACCGTTTATGATATAACTAATCTAACGTTTATTCTTAAATAAAAAAATATTCATATTAAACTAGTCTTTGAATGAACGGTTACGTACTAAATGTATTGGAGGGTTTGAAGTTAATATTTGAGATATTTCTGATTTTATTTCAACAAAGTTAGTTGTGTAATTTTACACGTTGGGTAATGCACTTTCGATATCAGTTAAACATTTTCTGATATCATTCATATTTACGGAATTATGGCCTGTAACCACTTATCGATTACACCCTGTATGTACCTATACCTGTACCAAATTGCAAATTTCTATGTCCTTGACTGTACTATAGGGCCAGCAGTGGAAGAAGATAGGCTGATGATAGCATTATCCAAGGCATAAACGGGTAGATAGTATGGAAAAAAATCGGCCAAGTGCGAGTCGGACTCGCGTGCGAAGGGTTCCGTACCAGTATTAATTTATTATTAAAAAAATATAGTTAAATCAACCTACCTCAAAAACTATAGAAGATAATTTAATCAAACCAAAAATCGTTGATAGAGTTTATTAATGTGCATAACATATATTTTTTTTTAGAATTTTATTGCGCGTAGTTTAAAAAATAGAGGGGGGGACACATTTTTCAGACTTTGAGAGCTGATATCGAAAACGATTTGCTTAAATAAAAATGAGATTTATGAACCTTCATATCTTTTTCAAAGACCTTTCTATTAATATCCCACACGCTTATATACAACTACAAAAAAAATTCTATCCCTCAGTTACATGTATGGAGGGCCCCCAACCCAATGGTTTTTTTTTTCACAATTTAGTAATCCTGTAGCGGTTCGTACAACACACATTCTTCCCAAATTTCGTTACTGTAGCATTTATAGTTTCCGAGTAAATCGGCTGTGACAGACAGACAAACGGACAGACGGACATGACGAATCTATAAGGGTTCCGTTTTTTCAGCAGCTTTCACTTCCTCTTAAGTTAGAATTGTCCCCTGGGCATCTCGCCAGCTGTATTAACAAGGCGAGCCTCTCCACGCTCTCGACGCTCTCGACCCCGCTTCTTAAGGGTTTTGTTTAGCCACAATTAGGCGAATGCATCGTTTGAGTGCACTTTAGACTTGGAATAACAAAACAAATGCTACGCTCGCTGCAGTTAGAAGAGTCTGTTAAGCTTTTGTGGATTAATAATGTGGAGAACTGAAAAGTTTACTGTGCAGTCATCAGATATATCGGAACTGCCAGGGTGCTCAAAAATATCTGAACATGCACTCTAACGCCATGGCAATTCACTGTGTTTTTATTGATTTCCGTTAAATTAAAGGGAAGTTTATTTAGGTCAAAAATAATCAATATCTCTAAGAAATTAGTGTCTTAACTCTTACGGTTATTGAGTTATTAAAAAAATAAATTTAATGACTGGACAAGTGTATTGCAACCTTTATTACATCCTAATGTTACTTATTTTGACGTGTGCCGTCAGTTACCTGAGATCTTATTCTTAAGGTTCTCTTACACATGCCATTATAATTATTATGTATGAAAACGAAAAAAACATTTTTTTACGAAATTAACAAAAGCCGATATACCAGGCAACTTCTATTAATGTCCCAAGTAACCTGACCAATTTAACGGAAACCAATAAAAACTCGGTGTAGATGCCTGGGGGGTTACCATGACGTACTAATATATGCGATTCAGTTTAGGGTCAAAAGGACAGAGATAAACGTCCTTGTCCCTTTCTCTCGACCTAAACTGAATAGAATTCGTATGTCATAGTAACCTTCTGCTCAGATATTTGTGAGCAGCCTGGCCGCTCTGATATACCTGATGTCTATTGCATTAAGATATAATTGATATTAAGATCCCCTTTTCAGTATTACATTATCACTATTATCAGCCTTTTTCAGTCCACTGCGGGACATAATTACTTATTATGTCTCTCCTATTAGATCTTTCTATTATCTCCTACGCATGGCAAGCAGGTTGGAATTATTAGGTAGTGTACAGGTAGGTATAGGCTGTCCGGCGGCCAAAGAGCCAAAAGCCATAAAAATAAGGTAATTAGTCATCTATTGTCACATTTTTAAGCTACCAATTCCCGGAGTAAACTCAACCTTTGTAAAACGATTTGGAGACCACATCAGAATAATGATATACAATGCCATTCTCAAACATCGTAACCTTAAAGACTGCTCATTGTTAGAAGCCAAAAAACTTATAACTGCTAAGATTTACGGGTAGGTATAGGCTGTCAGACGGCCTAAGAGCCAAAAGCCATAAAAATAAGGTAATTAGTCATCTATTGTCACATTTTTAAGCTACCAATTCCCGGAGTAAACTCAACATTTGGAAAACGATTTGGAGACCACATCAGAATAATGATATACAATGCCATTCTCAAACATCGTAACCTTAAAGACTGCTCATTGTTAGAAGCCAAAAAACTTATAACTGCTAAGATTTCCTAGACTATGATGAAACGGAAAACATCTTAGCATTATTTTAACATTTTTAACTTAACGAGAGAAAATATCAGATTTTATTATTGTTGTCTTACCATTTCATTATCTAAGTCTTAAGTAATTCATATTATTGAGTTCATACTTTATATATAAGTGCAATGCAAAATGTAACAAAATTGGTTCACCGCGAATCACCCGAAGCCTAGTGCGGCGACTACTGTACGACTCTGTACCTAATAGTGTTTTAAAGAAAATAAAGGCAAAGACAAAGATACGAGCGTAAGTGATTACTTACATTCTACAAAAATCTGACTTAATTGTTTGTACTAAGGTTCAATATTTAATGACATCGCCACTATAGCAAGATTTGCTGGTGCAATAAAAAAAACATTAGGAGTGTAGGGTTGTACTGCCGGTCAGACTATACTATAGTCTGAAATTTCTAAGAATGAACTTTTAACAGTTTAGAAATTACCCTTATATGTATGACGTTAAGGCTACTGAAAATGGTGAGTCTTACCCTCATATTAATAAGGATTAATATATTATAACTGTCAAAAGTTCATTCTTAGAAATCACAGACTTATACTATAATGACGTTGCTACCCAAACCCATCATCAATCTTCAATAAACGACTAGTCAGTGACACGTGACACTTGATTCCCTTAGTCGACTCTAACGACAACCACGGGAAGAGTTGGGGTGGTGACAAATGTAGATATTCTCACTAACTGCCGTCACCACGCGGCGCATTTGTTTTAGTATTATAAATATGTCACCTAGGGAAAAAACTAGGACACCTAGGTACCCAGACAATAATAAATCAAAACAAATATTTGAATATTTAATATGAACCTTAAACGATTAATGTTTTTCTGTATGTAGTAAATGTTTTTACATTTTCATTGTTACTCAAATATATGCAAAAAACGATTAATGTTGTCTTGGTAAGTTTTCCAGCAAAATAACTGCACTAAATTTTTTCACAAATTCTGGTATCCATGTAATTAAATTTGTGTCCTTTAAGTTTCATATTGCTAGCAATTCCTAGTCCATTTCATAGAAACCCTCTCCTTTATATTTATAATATTTTATCATAAAAAAGATATTTCATTAAGTTTACGTACGCAAAAATAAAGAAAGGGTTTTCTACGATACTAATATTACTAATATTCTGCTAAAGAAATATTATTTCTCAGTAAATAGCAATATTAATTAAAAGTTATAAAATTATTAAATTAATAAACGTTGGACGTTACCTACCTGTCATGTGTATAAGTAAACGGGTAGCTACTAACTAAATCAATGGGTACCTATAATAAGTTGTACAATGTATAGGATTTTATTGTTGTTACAATACACCATTACATTTATTATTATTATTATTTAAAGTATCTTCAACATGTACGAACAACGATTTTATTGAGTACTCATAGATAGATACTTACTTAGGTACATTACTTATCTCATCCTATGTTATACTACAGATGACAATAGTACATTGTGCATCAAGGGAGGTAAGTACGGAATTACTAACGAGAGTGTTAGAAGGGAGGCTTTTAATGACTCGAGTTAGTATTCCGCTTACCGACCGTGATACATACAATGTTTTTCATCACACTTGCCGACAAAAAAATAGTTTTGAGACAAAATATTATCCAATGATGTACTGACATTTCTATTACTCCCTAGGGATTCACTTTTCTGTTACTCCCGCTACGCATGCGCACTTAGACAGCAAGTGTGATGAAAAATATTATACGAGTATATACCTAACATTCGCCAGTAAAGCTTGTTCACGAAATAAAGTAGCCATCGTAAAATCAGTCTCTACTGTTACGCAACAGTCCCATGTAGTTCTAACAGCCATGGGAATGTAAATTCTTCTGTTTTATGTTTAACAATCCAATATCCAAAAGCATTCGCTGAAAAGTCGTCAAAATCAAAATAACTTCAGATAATGCTTACCTAATGAAAAAGTTTACACCCCAAAAAGTGCGAACTTCCGAGACGATTTAAACAATGTTGGTCTTGAAATAATTAATAAAAGGAAATTGTAGACACGAGATTCACAGTTTATTATAGTATTGCTATTGTAATTTAGTTAAGACCCATTGGGAAACTAAATGGCCCAAAATGGTAAAATAAGAAGAAACATTACTCAAATCCAGAAGTTTAATGGAGAAATTTATATAAATATCAACCACAGCGTCCGAGAAGATAGGCAAAGAGCCCTTCTTTGTAATAACATCCATACTAAGGTATGGTCTCATACAAAAAAAAAGAAATATACAGCAATTGGCTACTTTATTTCGTGAACAAGCCCTAGAAACAAACAAAAATTAGACAACCCTAAAAACTTGTATAGGTACCTACTCCATAATCACATTAATCACGCACTTTTAAACTACAGTCTTGGTTTTATTACCAACTTAAAAGCTTATACCTTAAGTTCAAACACACTTTTAGTTAAAATTACTTATATTTACTAGTAGGTATTAATAATAAATAATTAAAATATATATTTATATCTTGGGACATCTAACACAAATCGTATTAACGTAAAAACATGTAGTCTGCGAACGTGTTTCACGATATGATTGTGTCAAAGACGTCAAATGCTATGGAAAGTTAGCCATATTAACTAAGGTCCATTCATCCTTAGTTGTCTTATCTAGTAAACAACTTTCTAACCTAAAAGTACACGTTTTCTTTTGTAAACTGCCATATTTGGCTATACCAAAATACCTGAGCTCGTATTTGTGCAGTCCGTCCATAGTGGTTAGAAAATTGCTTAATTTTTAATCAAGGAAACAGCAATTTACAACAGAAAACGTGTACTTTTAGGTTGGAAAGTTGTTTACTAGATAAGACAAGTAAGGATGAATGGACCGTAAAGTAACATTTTTTTGGATTCCACTAATGAACTACCTTGCTTTAAAGACTTAGTACTTACACAAATAATTTGATTAGTTATAAAAAAATCTAACCACAATAACTTTGAGCATTGTTATTATTATAATATTGAGACCTAAAGAAAAATTAAACATACTTACATACCTAAATTATAACAGTTAAACCCGTAAAACATCGACCTCTTAACCTAGTACCCACTCATAATGATAATTAATTATCATATTAATATTACCATAACATACATGATTATGTTTTGTACATAAGAATAGTTACGAGACTTACGAGTATTAATATAGTTATTTTCCCCTCACTAGCTCGTAAAGTGCCCGTTTATCCTTTAATACGAACGTGTAAAAACGCATATTATTCACTTGTGTGGCAAAGTAATGATCTTGGTTTTGGAATAACAAAACGTACAATGCTCATGGAAATTGTTCCATATTAATGATAATTAAATAATTTGTTTGAGAATTTAGTGTAAAATACAAACCTTTATATAATATGATGATTTTAACATATAAATCCTAAAATTCCATAAGTAACATTTGTTTTAGTGAATGATGATAAGATGACTAGATGCAATCACAAAACGCAGAAAATGTCAACGTCAACATTGTCAAAGAATATTATAGGTTATAATCTTTATTTACCGACTCGAACACGCATAAAAATAGTAAACTAAACAACTTTCAGGGTGTTCTGTTATAATTTTGTAAAAATAATGAATGAGAATGATTTAATAATGCATTGGCGTTGGTGTGCAACTACAGGAATGTGTTAAAATCGTGCTGCGTTTACTTTTTCGTGGTAAGTTTACTGCGACAAAATCTTGCATTAAATACATGATGCATTTGGAAAATTATTATCACTAACGATGATCTATGATAATGATGATTGTAATGTGAACAAATAATTACCTTTTTTGAGTTTCCTCGCTATAGTGAGGGGAAAAGTTTTGTGTTACACACGGGTGCAAATGTATTTTACTTCTCATATGTTAAAACACTCGCTGCTCAGGATTCTATTTTAGAACCACTCGCTTCGCTCGTGGTTCAACTATAGAATCCTTTCGCTTGCTCGTGTTTCAATTTCATACTCGCGGGTAAAATACAACTTTGCACCCTTGTATAACAAATAACTATTATTATACAAGAGGGCAAAGTTGCTGTTTAACTGTCGTGCCAATATTGAGACCTGAGTTAGCGAAAGATTCCAAAATTAAGCCACGAGCGTAGCGAGTGGTTAAAAAACTGGAATCTTGAGCCCTGCGAAGGTCTCAAGGCACACGAGTTGAACAAACTTTGCCGCCAAGTGTAATATAACTTTTTTCCCATCACGATCGCGAGGAAATATGGTTACAAATCTCATCCAAATGTAAATTAACTTAAAAAAACCATTTGTAACTCAATGTCGTAGAGTAGAGTTATTCTTGGTACTTAAATATAGCCAATAGCTTACAAAGTCACCAATGATAAATTACCAATTTAACATGTGAGCTCCGATTGCGCATGTGTACTACGGTCATACTGATCCACTTATACTAGGCAGTATAAGTGGTATGACCCACTGGTCATAGGAATTAGAGCAAGGCCAAATTACTTTGCCTCACATGTGAATAAAATGCGTTTTTACCCGCTCGTATTATAGGATAAAAGAGCGCTTTTCGAGCTAGTAAGGGGAAAATACAATTGTCAATTGGAGATAAGTTTTTTTTTCTGAATAAGTATCGGTACCTAGTCTCAGAAATACGAACTGACACTAGCTGGGGAAAGTCTACTCGTACATCTCAGCTCGAATATCAACTATTTACTATTATGTAAAGAAATAACTTATTTTTAGTAATAACCTACTCCTGCAGATATAATACTCTGTCCAGCCGTCTTGACAGTAGCAAAAGGCAGCAAATATCAAAAATGTAGGCGGTAAGGGTTTGTTTTCCATGGAAAATTGTAATGAGGGCTTTCTCGAAAATGTATGTCACTAGTTGGCGCCACTTAGCCGTAAGGTCCCGATAAGAAACACAATTATCTAGCCCCAAAGAAAAACGGACCTTCTAGTATTTTTATTTTTCTATATAATTTTATTAACTCATACAAAACATTTAAACACGAAACTATAGGCGCTCTGAGAATTTAGACAAGTTTCTGGACCTGACGCCTCAGTGCTGCCGCCCTGATGAACTTGATTTCAGAAAACCCTCATTTGCCGCCTTTTTTACTGACAAACTAATTGGACGGAGTATAAGCAGGTACCAGGAAAATAAAGGACCCCGGGCCTAAAGTATGGAAAATGTGGTTTCAGTCAAATCTGCTGAAATTTTGATATGTTATAGATTTCAGTGCCCTGAACAAAAAACTCTATGGGTGCTACCCCGGTTTCCGGGTCCCTTTCCATGTTCTGCTCGATTTTGTACCAGATAACAAAGTAGTACTTGGTTCTACTTCGGGTCTATTTATTTAAATAATTGACTTTAGTTTGAACCTTTTTTGTGATAATGCTGGTTAGTTAAAGACATAAAACGTCTACATACAATGCCGGCTGAGTTCAGCAATCGGTCACAATTAATACACACACGGGACTCGTTGTTGAACTCAACCGGCATGTTGTTCATAGATTCTCTGAACGAAATAGCAGATTGCAATTTTTCTTCGTTGTTTTCTGGTAGGTATCCGCCGCAGTGCACGAAAAGCAACAGCATTATTACATACGAAGCAATGTCCTCTATTTAAAAGTAGCGCCATATTTTCTAATGTTTGAATGAGTTCATATTTTACAATGTCAAGTAGGTATATTATAAAATCACACATTTAGCTATAAACGATAAGTCAATCACGTGCGTATGAAGTTGACATTGTAGACGTTTTATGTCTTTAACTAACCAGCATTATCACAAAAAAGTTTCAAACTAATGTCAATTGTTTAAATAAATAGACCCGAAGTAGAACTAAGTACTACTTTATTATCGGGTACAAAATCGAGCAGAACATGGAAAGGGACCCGGAAACCGTGGTAGCACCCATAGAGTTTTTTGTTCAGGGCACTGAAATCTATTACATATCAAAATTTCAGATTTGCCTGAAACCACATTTTCCATACTTTAGGCCCGGGGTCCTTTCAGCGCTAGTGTGGAAAAGTGCCCCTTCAAAAGAGCATACATATAGGTATGCATTATAAAAGTGTTTTCGTTTTTTTTTTACACCCGTTTTTCTATGGGGAGCAAGGGCAGATGCAATGATGTTTTGATGCAATTATGCTATTATAAAATAATAGTATCTGTGTGTAAGCTAAGTAACCTAGCCTTGTTCAAATCTCTCCTAAATTTAAAATGAATAGGGTAAGTTACCGAGATATAAAGCGGTATGTCAGATACACAAAGGACACATCATATAAGGGCTTCTATTCTATATTTTTGGTACGTAAGTAAGTATGTAATCCTGAAAGGTTTTTTTGTCAAATTTCCTACATGCCTAATGGAATACGGATTAACTGCTGGTTTAGGCTTGAACAGACAATTGGCTAAAGCCAAAACCAACAAAACATAAATTCCAACAGGAAAACAGAATTCAATGTGAAACGTGTCATTTTTATTTACGTGTATCCAATTTCCACCCACGCTGGAAACAAATAGACATTCCTCCAAACGAATTTATAGTTATAGGATTTTAAACAAACTAAAAAATTATGCTATCAATACATGACAGTATAATTATACAGGGTGTAATCGATAAGTGTTTACTGGCCGTTATTCCGTAAATATGAGAGATATCAGAAATTTTTTAACTGATATCGAAAGTGCATTACCCAACGAGTAAAATTACAGTAAATTTTTTGAAATAAAATCAGAAATATCTCAAATATTAACTTCAAGCCCTCCAATACATTTAGTATGTAACCGTTCCTTCCAAGACTAGTATAATACGAATATTTTTTTATTAAGAATAAATGTTATATTAATTATTTCTTAAACGATAGTATTATTATTTTATTACAATGTATTCCTACAAATAACGAATCTATAACAGTTTTATCTCTTACGACACCCGACATTCTTTAAGGCTGTAAGTCGTCGTACTAAATGTATGGGAGCGTTTTAAGTTAGTATTTTTAATATTACTTCATCTATTTAGAAAAAGTTATTAATGTAATTTTACTCGTTGGGTAACGTACTTTCGATATCAGTTAAAAGCTTTCTGATAACTCTCATATTTACGGAATTATGGCCTGTAAACACGTATCGATTACACCCTGTATATGACAGTGGAATGAATACACCCTCTATTGATTAAGTAATACCGTACTTACCTCCTTAGGTGCCTAATATTGTACTGTTTTATATATTTGAAATACATTATTTTTTTTATCTTGATTTAAATAAGTAGTTTATACTTTCACCAGTTAAATAGGTACTATAATAGGTAACTATTGTGTTTTTAAGTATTGCTGTCGGTACAAGTACATTGACTCTGGAAAAAGTATTTCTTTCTGGCTTCTGCATAAATTTGACTTACTAAGTTAATATAAGAAGACGAGCAGAAACTAGGATAAAAACGCTTTGCGGCACGACTGCAATTTAAAATTCAGACCGTATAAAAACTAAAAACCACTGCACAATAGTTATGAACCTCTACTTTATTTAACTCAACTTGATTATACATTCATGCCAAGCAACTTTTTGAATGCTTTCCTGAAATCTAAATTAAAAATGGTGTAGATTATAGGATTAACTGTGGAGTTCACATATCCGAGCCATGTGATAAAGTTAATTAACTTGTTGCTAGGGCAACATATGCGGCAAAAAGGCAAAATTACATACATAAGGAAAAAGGGCAACCAACAAATTACGAATACACCCATTATAATGCCCAGTGTCCGTGCTGCCCTCCGCTCCTTTGATAGGGAAATCTTTTGTTTCTGCTCAATAAATTGGTGAACTACGTCTCCGCTGTTACTAACACTTGCTAGCAACGGCTTTTCTTGTCTTTTCTTTTTCTGACTCGAGTTTCTAAACGAAGAACCTTTCTTTACACTCCCGCAGCTGATAGGTGATAATTTTGGTTGTTGACCGTTGATGTCAGCCTCAAGTTTTTGCCTAGCAAGGGGATCGTGTAGTAAAAGGAGAGGCACGAAAAAGTTTTTTTTAATCTCATTAAAGGCTTTTCTTTGATTTTTATTGACACTCTCTCCACTATCGGAATCATTTTCTGACTCCTCCTTAGTTTCTTGGCTTTCTTCTTTGTTTTCCACGTGTATTATTGGTCGTTTCTTGTATATTCGTGTGGCCAACGTGCGCCTTCTAAATCTTTGTCTTGCTGCAATATATATTTGAATATAAACCATCGTCATTATTACTAATGGAATGAAAAATGAACCGAGTGCCGAGTAAACTACGTAACCGGGCTCTGAAGTTAATTGACAAGGCGTATCTTGTGTAAATTCATCTGGCCAATCGTTCCACCCAAGCAGAGGAGGTGAGCTGATGATAAGTGATAATATCCACACGCCAGCAATTTGTGTCAATACTCTTCTCAGTGTTCTTTTGTTTGCATAATTTATGGGGTCAGTAATGGCCCAATACCTGTCCAAGGCTATGGCGCATAAATTTAATATGGATGACGTGCAGCTCATGATGTCACAAGTGAGCCACATCTTGCACAAGTGCTTGCCCCAGAGCCAGCGACCCAGCGTAGAATACGCCACATTTAAAGGCATTACCAACACTGCGACGCCCAAATCTGCTACTGCTAGCGACACAATGAAAAAGTTCGGCACTATTCTTAGCGGTTTGTGGGTAAAAACACCGAGAATAACTAAAATGTTTCCGAAGATAGTCCCCAGAATAACTACGGACAATACGATGATCGTTGTAAGCGCTTCCCATTCTGCAACAGCAGTTTCGATTCCCAAACTAGTATTAAAGAGAAAAGTTTGAGTCGCTTCGCAGAGGGTGTCTTCAAAGAAACTTGAGTTGAAGAGGAATGTAAAATTATCCCCCAACTGGTCCAAGGAAGCGTTATAAACGAAGTATTGAAGAGCAATCATTCCCTTATTCATTTGAATTTAATTAATGCTCTTTTAATTTATTCAGCCGCTCGTTATCAATTAATAACATTTTGAAGGTTTTCAATAGGAGGTCACGATCTGTAACAAGAAGCAGAAAACAGATTAATTAAAATACACCAGGCCCATATTTTACCAAGATGACAGGTGCGAAAATTGTATAATATGTGTGTCGCACCTGTCACCATGGTAAAACAGGGGACAGAAGATAAAAAAGATAAGTACGGTTAGTAAAAAAATATACCAAATTGGTGATTGCATTTATTCTTAAGCTGAGTACGCAATTTTACAGCCAATAGTATCTGTATAGGTTACGGAGTTGACATTCACGCAGCTTAGGATCAGGATTATTTTGTAATCCACTGATGTCTTGCTACCTAATCAGAGCCATTACGAATAAAGTCAAACTACATCAACTCTTCCAAGCAATTAAACTGTCAACCATTTTATCATAGGTACTCGTAAGTTCCGTTCATTTGCTTAGAAGAATTAATATGATGCGACTATATTGGGTCTAATTATACAGGGTGCTCAATCCAAATCCAAATTCCAAATGAAGGTCCATAACAGATAGTGAATTCTTGTCTTAGGAATCATGAGATCGATTTTAGAAGCATTCCATGGGCTGTCCCGTACAAACGCGTATATATTTCTATAATTTGAATCTTCCCATTTATTAGTTATTACATATATTTATGAGTAATTTTTGACTCCTCCAGTCACGAAAGAGAACTTCGATATACTCACAATTTTGACATAAACCGCGTTCGTACGGGACATCGGTGGACTTTTTCGTGGAATGCACCTTTAGTAAAAAGAAAAACTGCATTCATACACTTGTGCTCGGCCCAGAAAACGAACCTGGACTTTTTGAAAAAATTAATTTCGTTATTTTCATAGGATATTGGTTGCGTAGCTCCTAAATAGTTAGTAATGTTGTTAGTAAATGTTATGCATTTCATTAGTGTTAGATATCATGTTTCTTACATGATATCTAACACTAATGAAATGCATACGTAGCAGGCCATCGCGTTCGCTCCAATATGTCAGTGCTAGCGCTATACAGTGTGTGGCCTACAACCGGGGTGAAAATTTAAACGGTGCATTAATAAGCTGATCAACAATCATTTCCACATGTTGTAATAAAAATTAAAAAAACTTTTTTTTGTAATTATTGGTTCATGTATTTTCCATTATTATGGGATCATTTACTTGTATTAAAAGTTATCAATAACTTGATTTTATTTTATTTGAATCATTGAAAATTTTTTTTTTAATAGTGTAAAAATAAAAACAATTTTTTTGTTATGACTTCGTACCTGGTATACTATCAAGATGTCTTGCGACTGACAAGCTACGATATCGTGATGCCAAGATCCAGTACTAAACGTCCATAGCTTTGAATAACAATATATCCGAACTTAACCACTTTGAAACACCGGGACCTTTACAGGATTATTGCCGATAGTCTAAGGAGTCACTCATTTCATTTTTCTCCCGTGTTAAAGGCCACACACTGTAGAATGCATCGAGTAAAACCTAACGCATCCTTTACTTTCCAAAGCCAGGCGTCCACATGTTCGTATCGTACGCATCGGACGCATCACATCGCATTTCTTCCACTGATATTACGATACGTACGGTGCGGAAACAGTGGACGCACTTGTATGACTTTCTATACAAAGAATACTGAATGCGATGCGTCCGATGCGTACGATTCGGGTCTGTGGACGCCTAGTTTAACGGTACGGCTACTGTTTTAGGTTTAGATAAGAATAATTCGGCCTAATTGCCAAGACATGAAAAGGTGGCGACTATAAAACGCCACCTCGAGCACATTTTCCGAGTATAGTTGTAAGGAAACTTTCCAAGAAGATTTAACATTTCTCCTTATTTCCATTCTCTAGAAACATTTTCATAATGCTCGGTCTAAATATACAATGACATATAAAATGGAAAACTGCCGCTCCCAAGTCGTCACGGGCGGATCTGGACGTAAGACCAACTCGTTTCGCCAATAAAATAAATCAGTTCGTTTCTGCACCCAAACCCAATCAATTAGCACCATAGCTTATTGCCGAACGTCGATTTCCAATCGAAATGGCTATTTTATCAGGGTTTTATTGTCCGTTTTGTATGGGCACCTTTTGCCTCGAAAGTCGCTACTTGACACAATGGGGTGGCTTAGGGATATGAAAGCGCTAATTTGATAGTTTTATGAAAAGATGTGTTTTGAGGTGTTCCGTATGGGCATATGTTTATTTAATATAGAATTCTTACAATAAGGTGGTAGTACTAGTATCCGACGCTGTACTAATACTCGTCATCATAGCTTGAGTTGCCATCGATAAGATAAAATCAACTATTAGGGCATTGGAACGATGAAAATGTAGGTATGTGCCTTTAATGCTTCATATCCCAACTTGGAAATAATTCGCTTATATTTAAATTATTTGCATAATTTTAAGACAGGCTGACGTTTATTAGGACTGAGTGTTAATATTTTCAATGTCCCAATATGTGACATTCAAACTTGTTCGTAAGTGCCATCTAATTGGGACTGCCGGCAAAAGCACCTGACACTTAATTGTACGATGGAGTTGACTAAGAAAATGTGCAATTTTGTAAAATTTTGATATTGTCACCCTCTACTATGTGTTATTTAACAAAACTTATAAACTCCTCTCCCAAAACACATGACAATACCTACTTTATGTAGATTTATATAAATGAGCAAAATATCGTGATTCAAATGATTATTTTCTGTTAACATGTTACGCACTGGTACTTCTACCTTATCGGGTGATTTATTTTTTAAGGGCTGTGACATTAATACGCTAGAAACGTAGTGACCACAAGTACCATTCTAAAACATTTCGAGTAGGTAATTTTCCCCTTGAACTTGTGATCTTCAACTCCATAGGTAGGCAACGAGTTGGAGATTTAATTGAAATGAGTATTTTTTGTAAGATGCGAAAGGGTTTATTAAAAAAAATCATTGGTGATAAGATAAATAAATACTACAATAGAAAATACTTTTTAGTGCACGAGCGCCTACAACCGGGACTGAAATGACAACCGTAAAACTACCCAACTAGAGTCCAAAATCTCCCAACTATGGTCCCAAACTAAATCAAATATCTTCGATTTAGTGTAATTAATATATTATTAACGCAGTTGTTACACAAAGTCTCCTCATTATGATTAAAAAACTTAGATAAAACTAAAGTAAAAGATTTCCATTGATGCTTAATTACGAGTTAAACTTATGTGGACCATAGTTGTAGTACTGGACTAGTTCTAAAGTTTTACGGAATGACATTATTCGTAAACATCACCCTGTGCTCTCATCTTAACTTATATACTATATAGGTATTGTTTGTCCCTTTCAGTTTTACAAGCATATTCATAAGACTTATTTACATTCACAATCAGCCAATTGAAATGATTTTCATACGAATCTACATAAAAGAAACCCCCAGAATTTAAGTTCTAAAAATATAATGTTATGTAATAATTTTAGAATCTCTTAGGAATTGAAAATACCTGTGTAGATAATTGCTTAATGTTCCGGTAAGAACGCAAAATATACCCTGAAGTAAGTGTTAATGTACAGTCAACAAAAAAAGTGGTCTACTACTTTTCGACTTTATTACCACTAAATAGAGTCGATACATGTTTTGTTGACTACGGCTTTGAGATTTCAGAGTGGCTAGTTAGTGGTTGGGAGGGTAGAGTTGAACATTTGTATTTGCCGCCTTAATCTACTGACTGGTTCATTTTTTATAAAGTTACAATTTACAATTTTGCTGTTTGCCTCTCTTTCTAGCCAATATGTGCGTGCGTTAGAGAGGCAAACAGCGAAATTGTGAAATGTAACTTTATAAAACGCGACCCTGGTTGGCCATAGTAATACTCATTCTTACTTTACTCCTTACATAAAAAATAATAATATGTACCTATACTTTGGAAAACGAAATAAAATAAAACCAGTACCGAGGTACCCGTTTTGAATACCGCAAATATTAAAAGCATAAAAAATATAAGAATTATAATAGGTATTTAAAAAATGTACCATTATTTAGGTTTTTAAAGGACCAAGAACGTGCGTGGGTTGATTTGTAACATACCGTCAAACCATCTATTGCAGATTCGCCACCGTCGCGGTATTAAAAAAACACTATCTCACAAAACAGACGGAAGATTCACTCTTTCCGAGCTTTTGCCGCGGACTGCGGAAACAATCTGCAAAGACTCGGCCCGTGCAACCCTTAAGCTATATTTAGCCAAGCATAGTCACTATAGCGAAAGAACAAGGTGGCACGGATGAGGTTAATGATACAGGAGATACTCCATTGAAGGCCGGCGACCGACGTATCAGAGAAACCACCCTCCAACATTCGCGAACAAAACATTCGAACGTCGTCGGCGGCGGACACGCGTCGGTTGCCGGTGGCCGGCCAGAAAACCTACGGCTTTTATGCCACTTTACCTGGGTAAGTAGCTGTCCAAAATCAACTATCTACCTAACCAGCCCAATCACTACAACATGCAGATGTAAGCATTCTTTCATTCATTATTTCAAAATCCGGACTGTTGAAGTGAAAATGTTCTTCGAAGAGCTGGACAGGGCTATCTATTGCTCATGTAAATGAATAATAAAAAAAGCAAGGCGTACAATTAATTACGAAATTGCTTTAATGTGACCACAACTAGGTATTAGTAGACCATTGACGACTGTAGCTCTACCATGAACACCGAAAGGCAACTACTGATTGCAGGATATATGTATGCGTAGGTAGGTACCTATTTAATTAATTGTATAGAATGATGATGGAATATGCGTTTCCCCGTCGTGCTATCAATACTTTAATTTTCTATCATATATTTGGCCGATGGTCAGTCACGTCAGTCGATTACAGATATTATGTAGGTACCCATTTTGTTATCTTATTGCATAATCCAGCCTATCAAATTAAGAGTACATACGTAATTGAGTGAAAGATCTGTTATAGAGTTATATAATCTATGACTGTAGCCACGAAGAAACAAAGCATTTAGCTACTCACCTAACTTTCTACACAACATCTCTCTGGTAGTACTAAGATAAATGATGTGTACAGTATTTTGGTTTTGTATTATAAGTATGAGATGGAGAGTTTGTCTACTGTTCGATAGTTTGCGTGCTGTCCTATTGAGGTCGAAATATTCATGGTTTACAATAGTTTGAATATTTTCTAAGCCATTTTAGATTTTTTCACTATAGGTATGCTAACTGTCCCGAAATGTTTGTACTGAAACGGACCTCTCTTGTTGTTACCAAGAATCGGTGACAAAAAACCGGCCAAGAGCATGTCGGGCCATGCTCAGTATAGGGTTCCGTAGTTATTCGAAAACGGCTGGGCCGATTATGTTTGACATACCTAGTTTTATTTTAAAGTATTCATAGTGATTTTTTTTTCATATTTTTGGACCCACGGATGAAAAGTTAGAGGGGGGGACACCATTTTATTTTATTTTGGAGCGGTTATCTCCGAAAATAATGAGTTTAGAAAAATAAATCTTCTTTAACCATTATTTTTTTCAAGAGATTGATTTAATGATACCCCACACTATAGGATTATAATATATGTAGAAGAAAAATCATCCCCTCTTGACCAGTTGAGGAGGTAGGTACAGATTTCTAGTATTAAATTAACGGCTACTGAGCTATGCTGCGGACAGACGGACATGGCGAAACTATAAGGGTTCCTTGTTTACTACGGAACCCTAAAAAAGGAAAAGTTCATACAATGTTCCTCTGACATTTTGAGATATGTGATGTGATGGATCTTGCTCAGCATCATTTCATTAGCATTAGCACTTAAATATTTATTGAATATTTTACTAAACGATATTACCTACCTACTTAATGTTTACTTACTGTTATTGCGCAAGTATACCATTAGGTGGGTGCTGACTTGCTGAGCTCATTTGAAATACCCATTGGATTTGTGATAGGTGCGGCCATCAGGCCATCACAGGTGTGGTAGTCTAGATAGTATCGACCACCAAGTTCAGGGCTGAACTGTTTCCATACCCATGTCAATCCAGCATAGGAATGATCTCCCATTGTGTATTATTGCTACTAGTAACGAAGTCAAGTTATACTGGGTATTTTTAGGTAACCTTCGCGTGCTATCGATACGCAATGGGCGTAAAAACCTGGGTTAAACCCGGGCTTTCTGTAGTAAACAATCTAGCTACTTAGAGTAGGTACCTAGGTAATCATTAAATTTGGATCGTCTAAAACGTAGTTGAGTTGAAACCATTTACTGAACCTGCCGCGATACCAAACGATTTCAGTTGGCTTTCAATCCGGCCATTACCATTATTAGTAAGTTTAGTTGGGTTATACCTACCGTGTGAAAAAACGAATAATAAGTGAGTATTTATTGTTCGTTAGTGCAAATTATTATTACAATTTCATGACGCGCTAACCGGTAGATATTCGTCAAACAGTCTCTGGCTTCGCTTGAAGGCTGTGTAGACTTTGAGGACTAGCCTACAGCAAAAATTGCTAATTTTGCCTTTCTGTCGCTTGAATGTAGGAGGAAGAATATAGAAATCCGAAGAAGATAAGTCAGAACTGTTATAAGGGATGTAGAAATAATAAAATTATAGTAATAGAAAATGGTAGGTAAAACTAAATTTCGCGCCATCTTTTATATTATAAAAATAAGGTTTGTCAAATTTGTAATCATGCCGCTCGTTGGGTACTACGCCTTAAAATTTCATATCTGTTTCACCAGTCTGGCCAACATACATACTGGCATACGCTACTAAACGTCAAACGTGAAGTATAGTGTACATGATTGTGGTTACTTGTGTTGTGTCGTTTCATTTTCCTATCGACTACAGCATACAAAATCATGTTTATTTATGTAATAGTTAATCACACCTAGTTTAGTATCATTGTAATAAGTGATTTCTGACTAATACTTATTGTTTTATGGGAGTTGGAGCATCAACATGGGCTGTTTAACATGGATACGAGGTACTTATACATTACGTCCAACCTTGGGCACTTATTGTGCTTGAATATACGCAATTACCAGTTGACATCCAAGCAATAACACTATTGCAAAGTTCTGATACTTAAAAAATCTCTGCAATGACTATTGCTAAAATTTGAACTTCGACATGACTACAAAATGGAATTGTTTATGAACAACTGTTCTGCCTGTGCATTCGTGTATGAACTTTAGCGTAATGGTATTATTTTAACACTTGGTGTTTTTTATGGCTTCTTAGTGACCTTTAAGTGATCGCAGTTTTATTTGTCTATACAATATTCAGTAGGTATGACCTCCCACTGAGAATACTGAGATACACCCCCTACATACGCCTATTTTTAGTTAGTTGATGTTACCATGATAAGTTCTAATTAATATGTTTGCATCCAACGTTGTTCTCATATTTTGCGCTGATTAGTGCTAATATTTGTAATTTACGTCAATGAAGGTTGCAATGATACAAATTTTAGATATTTTTGTCAAACCCGTCGATAAAATCATAATTTACAATTTTATAATCAAACTTCCACATCTGCGTTTAGGCAATAAGTCGATCCACCTCTGTCAGTCTCTTAACAATCTATTTACATTAATAATTAGATGATTTGCAGAATGTCAATCATATTCAAATTCTTCAGTGTAATTCCAACAATTTTCTTATAGGTAGTTTACTTATTTCTGTTTTAGAATGCAAGCTGGGTGATATGTAAATTCTAGCATTGAATATTAAATTGAAATATCATGTCCCTTAAAAATAGCATAAATTATTTGTGACTATAATCACCAAACCAACAAGAAAAAGCAATAGCTTACTACTCTCACTACATACAAATTTAATAAAATACATTAATTTATTTTCAGGCTTAAAAATAACGCTCCCATTCAAAGACAAAGAATTAAACAAAATAGCGGCTTTCTTCAATGTGACTACCTTCCTCCTGACCTGCGCTGCCTTGGTACAGCCCAGCTGGTTCAGGATAAAGGGGCTCCACTGCACGCAGAGCCTGTCCCTGTCACAGTTCTTCTCATTTGATGATGATGATGACTATGATGACTCCATTAACATTGAGCAGGGACGTGATTTTGAACCAATGAAGAGGGATTATCCGGGTAAGTTTATGCACTGTGGCTGCCTCTTGTTGTGGTTAATATGTGGCTTTATTTTGTAGTTTTACTGCCTCTATGTAAATCACTGATTTTATTCTTTGTATTAAAAGTCTTATTTGTGTGGGTCTGCCTAGTATGAAACTATGAGGTCCACTTCTATAATCCGGGGTTAGGCCACAACCCAAGTTAATGGTTAGAAGTGTCAAGAATATAATTATGGACTTAAGGATTTGTGCAGGTTTGTAATGTACAGGGTTGGGCGGATTAAGTGTCGTAGTTAAAAAGTGGTATAAAAGTTTAAAAACAAAACAATGTTACAAATCTTGATGTTATTTATATCAGAAACATTCTATATTTTACCGCAGCAATTGATAAATTTGATGAACTCCCCTTTAACATGTATTATTTTAAGCATTATGTCATATAAGGAATTTCATCTGGCACGCACTACCTTATCTGCCATGTGATGTCATATTAGGTTATCTAACCCTAGTATAAACTTGAATCTTAGCCTTAACCCGTCTCAATGAAACTCTGCATTGATTTGTATATGGAATTATTTATAGCATTTCAGTTATCTAAAGATTTAGCGTGCTTTGCTAGGTAAATATCAGCCTCATAATTTTGTCTATAACTTGGTATTTCTTCTTATCATATTGTACCCTGATTGATTAACTTTTTGGAATAAATTTATAACTAAAATAGGTACCTTCCTTTCTAGTTCTTAATAAAACACTATACCCATAATCACTCTGTCATTTACCAAACTCTTGCAATGAAAATGCATTTTCTTTGAAAAATGACCTTCATGCCGCCTACTCGACTTTTTATATTTAACTCTTATATTTTTTAAAGAGAGAGGGCACGTATATAAATTACCTGTTTTATAAGGGCCTCACATTTTGTGATTATTTTGCAGTGCGCAAAATATTAACCCCTCTTCAATTTAATAATTTTATCGAGGCACATTTTCGTAAAAATTGCCCATGGGTGCTTAATGGTACTTTGGTGACTCAAATCATTTAAAGCTTACCCAATTTCGGCTTGATTTTGGAAGCAGAGGACTCCGTGAAACGATTGATGGTGTGCAGTATTAAAACATACGTTGATATTTACTTTTATGGTCAGTTGATAATCTCGCCCGATTTTTAATGCTCGCTGCACCATTATCCAACAACACCGCTTTTTACATATGTTCTTAAAAATATATACAACTAAATGTTATGAAATTGAGTTTCGGAATCCATGAAGCTGATTAAATCGACGATTTAAAATGACACACAGGGTATGAAAAGCAGTTATATTTCAATAGATAAACAAATGTTTTTCAATAGGACAGTTAATCCGCCCAACCCTGTAAAATAACATATGGCATACCCTAATATATGGTTGTGAATGTGAACTATTTATCCTCATTAAAATGTCTTTGTACCAATTTTTTTAGTTGTTAATTTATGGGTTTCCCCTAGCACTGATAATTTTAATTGCCATAGTTAGGTTACATTCCTTGGATAAGGAAATGCTACTTACATGAAATTTACGAGTATGATTTCCTTAAAACCTGAAACCACAGTAAATATTAATTTTCCTGTATGCATGGAAATAAACATAATTAAACATGATTTGAAAATTGTAAGTTCAGTAGAAAGTGCTTTAAAGAGATTTTAAATAATTTATAATAAATGTAAGTCAAATCTATTTTATTGAAATAAAATCAGGTACAGCTGCTAAAGCTCGTCACACCACAAATCATCATCATCATCATCATCCTATATTAGTCCACTGCTGGACGTAGGCCTCTCCAATTAACTTTGCGTATAGACGCATTAGGAGGTAAATGCCCATAATCGCCACGCTGGGCAAGCGGATTGGCGATCGCAGTAATGTGTCCACCATGATGACGCTGCTGCCCATCATCAATCTTGTAGAATGGTCAGTGACAATTAAATCCCTTAGTCGACTCTTACGACACCCGCAGGAGGAGTTGGGGTGGTGACAAATGTATTCTTACTGCCGTCACCACACGGCAAACACCACAAATAATGTTCTATAATTATAATATTGGTATATTACAGTGGCAACCTCCTATAGACCCTTTATTATTCAAATGGAAGGTGAAAACACATGAAAATCAGAAAAGTGAATAGAATAATAATATTAAGTTGAACATTCACAATATTCCAATTAAGAATGCTGTATTCTTTTACAATTAGGACTACAGTTAGTGTAGCACATAAACATTACAAAACCTAATCGTAACACAACCTTAACTTATCCTGACCACAGACTTTGAATTTTTCATTGTATGTTTTCAGGTCTCCCACCATGTACAACACCAGAGACAATTACACTAATGAGAGTACTCATCTTATTATGCTTCATGGTGCTACTTTGTTCCTGTATTGGGATACTCATCAACATCACGAGCCTAAACAGCAAAGCAATAAAGATGCTCCGAAGAAATGCCATCCCAAGCATAATGTGTGTGTTTTGGGTGATTGCCATAGTTGGCGTGTGCTATTACACCACAGTGGTGTTGGGAGGGAATGTGAATAACTATGATTCCAACACAATACAGGTGGATTATGAGTATGGATTCTACACAATAACTGGGGCTGGTGAGTACTTTTTCTTCTAATTAAGACCTTTCTGGAATGATTTTGCAGTTCCTTTCGTAGAGGTGTTTTCATTTATTCTTGCCAGTGTGAAATGGGAGTAGGATGATTACATTTTTAAATAATTTGAGGCTGATTTTGAAGTTAATCATTTCAATTTAAAATTAGAAAACATACATTATTATGTTACTTCTTGAAGCCATTCAATAAATTATTTAATCTTAATCGGTATACCCTGGAAAAAATTTACCCACAAACACATGAACACCTACAGTGTGGGTCAATAGAAAAAGAAAAAAGGTAAACAAACCTGCAAACCTGAATTACTTCGTAACCACATACTTTCCAAACACAATCTTGATACTATCCACAACTTAGAACCTTAAACCTTGTGTTCACATACATTTTTAGTTAAAATATCTGATATTTATTAATAATTAAGCACAAAGAAATCTTCGGACGTGTTTTACGATATTATGTCAAGGGCTAGTCAAAATTTTTTACTCATCGAAATTTATCTTGTCTATGAAAAAACTAACATTTGTAGTGATGGGACATAAAACAGTTTTATTCCTTTCATAAATTCAAATCCAGTTATACAGTATTTTACACTTTTATTTAATATTCTTGTTAAATTAGTACAGATATAATTTTCAGCGATCCGTCTCGTCCTTTTTTGTATTCTTTATCCCAGCTTTCTTCTTTTTTTCCGTTTTAAACCAGTACCTACGTCATCCAATTGCTTTATTCCTTTTTTTTAAATTATAAAGACTACTTTACATGATGGTAAATTAATATTCAAAGACAGCAAATCTATTAAGACTCGTGTACACAATGTTTTCTTACATTAGAACTGAAGTTTGTTATTTTATATTATGAAATCATCACATTCGGCCATCCGTACAAGTGCAACTCCTGGTGCATACGTGAACATAGGACTCGTATAGACCACCTAATATTTTCCAAGATATTATAACAAGTGTAGGTACAATAACTTAAAGTAAAATACTTAACTTAAAGTAAAATTCTACGACAAAAATTCGGACAGGAATCAGACTAATCAATCTGGTTTTTTTTTTGTAGACTAACGTACAACATCAACTTATTTTGAATAATAAATTATTACAAAATCTATCATCACATTCGGTTGATAATTTACTTTTTAGTAACCATTTGCTCTCGAGGCATGATATGAGACTGCAACAGTACCTGCGCATTTTATACGAGATTACAAAATGTCTCGAAAGTAGCTGTAGTGAATAAAATCTCTTGATCAGATTAGGGCTTCCAATTCGAATATTCGGCTGATTTCAGTATTCGAATAATGCGATATGAGGTATTGAAATATTTGGAAGTAGATCCTAGATATAATTCGAGAAGGTTAATTACAAGTATAACATTAAATATGTTTTTAACCTTTTAAACGCCTGTCATCTCGCATCAAGATGTAATATACACGCCACACAACACACGGCTACTTTTGTGGTTCTTGGCGTTCAAAGGGTTAAAGAACTTTAAGGTAATTATGATTTTTGTACCCTCATAAGTTTTGTAAAGACATTACACAATAATATAATATATCTCAAACTTAATAACAAAGAATGATGTCGAGACAAACTATTTTACATTTTTGGTCACAAAACAGCACTGAGCCTCCAGTGAACCTCTGTACAATATTTTTAAATCCTGTGAATGAGGCGAAAACTTACAATATTATCATGGCATCGCGTAACAGTAAAACGAATGGAGATTACATTATAATTTACCCGAATACATAATAATTTACCTACATCAATTCAAGAGTGTCCAAATAATCGTTTTGATACAATCTCTATGGGTTGGCTCTTAGATACACTCATATCATTTCACACACGCTATCAACCTCTCCTTTGTTATTCTGTTCTCCATTATGGATTTGAATCTTCCCATTTAACTTGAATCCGGTAACCGTTTACTCGTTTGCAATGGGTAGATTGAATAGCTCTGGCTGTGGTTCTTTACAACTCTGCTGACGCTGTACCGATTCCTCTTTCTACTCATGCCGTAGTGTTCCTTCTCGCGGCGCTGCGGCCGCGTTTGGCTTTGAGACGATGGTGGCCCGGCATCGGCATGTAGCTTTCGTTTTCGGCTCTGTCTCTCTTGTTTAACATTATCCGCATCGCAGTCCATAATCCCGGAAAATAAACGAAAATAATTAATAAGGTGCAAATTAACCTTAGGTAATTTTTAAACCGAAATATCCTCGAATTATTTCGGCTGATATATCCTCGAAACATCGACAATATTATTCAGGCTCTCATGAGTCAACAAGGCTCACTCTATTATGAACACTACATAACCCCATTTTTATTTTTTTAAGGAACGTAGTTCTTTAAAGTTCTGGAACAATATAGCTCCACTCAGACACACTTGGCCTGAAAATCTCATGGAACATACATAGCCCCACTCAGACACACTTGGCCTGATTTAGCTAAAGAGCATACATAGCTCTGTCCAGACACACTTGGCCTGAAAATCTCATGGAACATACATAGCTCCAACCAGACACACTTGGCCTGATCCTACCTTGGAACATACATAGCTCCAATCAGACACACTTGGCCTGATCCTACCTTGGAACATACATAGCTCCAATCAGACACACTTGGCCTGATACTACCTTGGAACATACATAGCTCCAATCAGACACACTTGGCCTGATACTACCTTGGAACATACATAGCTCCAATCAGACACACTTGGCCTGATACTACCTTGGAACATACATAGCTCCAATCAGACACACTTGGCCTGATACTACCTTGGAACATACATAGCTCCAATCAGACACACTTGGCCTGATACTACCTTGGAACATACATAGCTCCAATCAGACACACTTGGCCTGATACTACCTTGGAACATACATAGCTCCAATCAGACACACTTGGCCTGATACTACTTTGGAACATACATAGCTCCAATCAGACACACTTGGCCTGATACTATTTTGGAACATACATAGCTCCAATCAGACACACTTGGCCTGATACTACGTTGGAACATACATAGCTCCAATCAGACACACTTGGCCTGATAATTACTACTTTGGAACATACATAGCTCCAATCAGACACACTTGGCCTGATACTACTTTGGAACATACATAGCTCCAATCAGACATTACATGAACCCCCTGAGGACACACATGGCCCTAGGCTCGTAGCATCGTGTTATTTATTTAATAATTTTACACACTTTATAATGAAATGTGCATTAAAATGTATTCATATTTCAACTACTAAAAAAAAATAGGTGTCACATTTTACTTATATCATATTAATATAAAGATAATTATTTAACAAGAGCACCGAAAATGAAACTTATCATAATAGGTACTAAATTATATTTCATTTATGATAGACGAAGATGATGACCAATCAAATCAATATTATAATTTATTATTCGTAACCTTTCCAACAGTCAAATGAATAATCATGCTTAATTCAGTTATATACTCGTTATAATAAAAACTCAATAATTTATAATACTCATCATTATAATATTCATTATAATATTAAGTTACATAACTTCAATAGCAACAGGTAACATTATTATGGAATATTATTAAAACTAACTCTTGTTAGCGTAAAACAACTGAAATATATGATAATATATAATACATTATGTTTAAAATTTAGAGTCCATTTATATAGTCTAACAAATAATCGATCCAGCTAGAGCATATTTTCAATGTATGCGAAATTTCGTACCTTTTATGTATCATAGTTTACATGATTTATAAAGTCTAATTTCAAGAATATTTAAAGGAGTGCCTGCATACGAATAAAACTATGTTGTTTTTGCTACTATATAATTATAGAAGCAACTTAGATCCTTAGGCAAGTGGCGGGGAGTGTTAAGTTAGAACATTGTTGACTTATTTTAAAAGACTTTGGTGTTAAAATAGAATTACTTGGACTTTAAAATGTTTTAGACATTTGAGCGCCAACCTGCGATGCAATTTGCCATGCCACACATGCCAAATGGTAAAGAATAGATTTGTAAGGACATGATGTCAACATTATCCACAAATATGCTGATTGTGATTATCGATAGATTTTCTTGAAATATAAGCAACATCAAAGGGTGGAAAACAATTTGAAGCGTAATATGCTGGCTTTGACTGGAACTATCTCTGATTTACTCGGAATTAAATAAATAGTAAAATTTATAAAATTTCGATTTTGTTTCTTCTCAAAGATCAAGGCTAGTAGTACTCACAAAATACCTTAATGAACGACCTATACCTATCTTTTTGTAATTTTACAAAACAAAGTAATGTGAAACGTTAAATATTTCATTAAAAACATTTTTTTATTTTATTTTATGTTTAGGTACTAGTGAAAACCCATGAAAATATGTGGCATTTTGGTAGACCGCCACTTCTCACCTATTAGGTTCAAGAAAGATAAAGTTTATTTTTCAAACACTAATTTCATAATGGCGAATCATCTTTTTCAATTATTATTCTAAGATTACCGGACCAGAAATCCTGTGCACAGGAAGTTTTCATTACCAACTTGGCATCGGTAAGTAAATATGTATTTAAAAAAAATAAAGCGTCACAATATAATATTTTTTTTGTATGATCTAGTCTAGCTTTATCCATAAATAACGTGTGTCAAAGAACTAAAATAAATATTAAAATCTTAATTTATTTAATAATAGGATTTTTCGGAATTGATAAAAAATTGACAATGGTTGATTTTTGTTTCTATGTAACGATGAATGAATTATAATATAAAGCCGTACAACAAAATATTACTGTTATTATACTTAAATAATTGACGATTTGTATATTTCCTCATACAAGCAAAAATAAAATGGCTGGTTTAACTCGTATTCAGAACGCCTGGGTCCGCGAGCGCGGAATCTGGGCGCGCACGGCGCACAGCCGTTGCTAGGCAACGAAAAATCACAACAGAACAGATCGGTCGTTCGTTACTAAAAACTTAGAAAATGCTTCATGATTTTTACACTAAACAAAACGTATGTTTGTTTTTCTGTAGTTAAATAAACATTATGTGTAAATAAATTTTAAGTACTGTAATGTAGGTACTCTTTAAATTAAGTACATAAATAAAAAGTATATGTACCTATATACATATGTGTAATAGTATGCAATTCATATGCACAAAAAATCTAGAACAAATCATATAAATTTTACCTTATTGGAGTTATTGGCTCGTAGATTATTCCCACTTCCGATTTTTCATAAATTCAAATCCAGTTATACAGTATTTTACACTTTTATTTAATATTCTTGTTAAATTAGTACAGATATAATTTTCAGCGATCCGTCTCGTCCTTTTTTGTATTCTTTATCCCAGCTTTCTTCTTTTTTTCCGTTTTAAACCAGTACCTACGTCATCCAATTGCTTTATTCCTTTTTTTTAAATTATAAAGACTACTTTACATGATGGTAAATTAATATTCAAAGACAGCAAATCTATTAAGACTCGTGTACACAATGTTTTCTTACATTAGAACTGAAGTTTGTTATTTTATATTATGAAATCATCACATTCCGTTATCGATTCGGTTTTATTCGATCGATTGTTTTAGTCACGCGATTTTCTTATTTTTTTCTTTGATATTACGAGTATACCCAACAATATACAAAAATGATTGTTCGTGAGTCATTTGGGAAACTATTGATGTGTACCGGTACCTACAACGTTAAGCGGCATAATTCGCGGACTTCGTGGCGGAGTTTAATATCGGATACGTGAGTATGCGGCTTAACCAGGACTGCCAGAAGTGGCGGTAAATTGCGAAAAACTAAAGACGGGTATTTAAAAAAAATGCTACTTTTTCGTGTTATTACGGGTTTTGTGTATTATTATATTCTTCTGATATGTACTTTATTACGGCTTAGCTTTTATATTTGGACTCCGATAATTGTAATTTGATTGGATTTTTGCAACTGGTTAAACTACGACTTGCGTTATTTTATATATGGACTAAGATAAACATTGTGATTTCGTTACACTTTTGCTACAGAATAACGCAACTTGACTTAGCTATTTACGGACCTCATTTCGTCTTCAAAAGGTTTGTTATAAAGGTAACTTCTTTTAAATTAAACTCAAAAGTGTAGATAAATGAAAAGTAAATGTCTGTCTCTTTATCTAACTTTATTTTAGATTACAATGAGTGAACCTGGTCCATAGGGATTAAAGCCGCCAAAAATAGCTAAGATTGTAAAAAACAACGAACGGAAGATATGAAAAGGTTTATTTTAAATGTCTACAGACATTTAGAAAGAACCTCACCTACTTTTTTTTATAAAACAACGGCAGCGATTATGGAAGTATCGATAGATGTTGTTAGCAAAGTTGTAAAAAATAGTGAGAAATGTGATTGACGGAATTTCCGACACTGTTATTGACAATGCGGCTGTAACAAAAGCTTTCATCATCACAGTCACTGATGATGACACTTCGGAGGAGAGTAGTGATAGTGACAGTCACTCCGATTAAAAATTGTTAGTAGGATTAATGGCTTTTTGTCATAAAAAATTG
Organism: Thaumatotibia leucotreta; assembly: GCA_025490895.1. Taxonomy (NCBI): domain Eukaryota; kingdom Metazoa; phylum Arthropoda; class Insecta; order Lepidoptera; family Tortricidae; genus Thaumatotibia; species Thaumatotibia leucotreta. The sequence goes on from JALPQI010004770.1 coordinate 49,499, forward strand.
TTCCCACACTATTACCTAATACTTACTTATACAGTGTGTGTCTTTCATAACGACATTGCTTTTAAGGGGTGAAAGTACAAATCTTAATGAACTGAAATTAGCATATTTAGTTAAAGTATTTAAATAAAAAAGCCAAGTTGCCAATGGCTATCGCTTAGTAGCGTATTTTAGTTTTCCGTCTTTGTCATTCTTTCTTATAAGTGCGACAGAGACGATTAAGCGCTAGGTAATTTTGTGTTAACTAAGAAGGCGGAATCAGATAATCGTTTTGTTTATGTACCGATTGAAAACTTCACATTGATTGAGTTGAAGTGTCAAGATAACATCAAGTTTGTTGATCAACGGACTTTCCTAATAAATTTAATAAAAATGATTGAACTATGTAGGTAATGTGATTTCTAAGAAGTGATAATGTATGTGCAGTGATTTTTGATATCAGTTCTGTGAATAATACTATTCAAAATGTGCTGGCTAAGACAGTAAGACACAGAAAGAATTGTTGATGTAAATTTTTTGAGCTAGTGTAGTCCAAATCTCGCATGTTTTAAATTGTAGTATTTTCTAGTAATGGATAATTCAGTAAATAAGTTAACGTCGGCAACAGTTCGCAGTTACTTTAATGATTTGATCGAATTAAAATGAAAACGAAACTAGCTTTTCCTCTCAGAAACGTCCAATAAATGTTTGCATTACATTGCTGCTCAAGATTTTAATAAAAATTAATTACTCTTAAATAATACAGGCAATCATTATATTCTTTTACTAAAATGGTTAAAAACACTTTAATCTATCGTTACTTAAAAGCAATGTCGCTATGAAAGACACACACTGTATTGAGTTCGTAATTATTTCGCGAAGGATATATTTGGTCGATTAAAGTTAATACTATTCCCATCGGTCCCATCACTATTTTCATAGACAACAAATGCGATTGCCGGTCCGCCATATTTGTTTACCTTTTTTTCTTTTTCTATTGACCCACACTTTACTTCCCCCTTTTACCTCTATTTTATCTGATGTTGGGTCTTGTAAAGATGTTCCACTAGTCTAGCATAGTTAGCAGAGCTTACAATAATAAATCAATTTTTGTGTCCATATTGTTTGCATCAGTGAATGACGCCACTGAACCAAAAAGTGATTATCAATGAAACTATAACAAAATCGTGAACATACTTATAAATTAGGAGTGTCTTTTCAAAAGGGCTTATTGACACATTTGGACAAAGTGGAAATAAGCGCGTTTGAAAAGACACTCCTCGATTGAAACAATAACTTGCAGGTGCTCTAGCACTGCTAGCGTCAGCAGCCAACCTGTGGGGCGCGCCGCTCTCCGGTGACGAAGACATCCAGCGGCGGAATCTCATGGAGGACTGGGACGGGTACGAGGCTCACAGGTGAGAGGATAATTCTTATTCTTCCTTTATTTTTAGAAAACTGTAATAGTGTCAATAATTTAGTGTAAGAGCAAAACCTGCTCACAAAATATCATAAAATACACCTCGGATCCCCGAGGTCTCTCCCAGAAGTCGTCGGCAACATCAAGGATCTGCTAGGCTTTCTGGTAAAGCTGGGTTGGCAAAAGTAATGCCGACAACCCATCACGCAAAATACGCGCAAATTTTTTGACGTCGAGTTGCGGAAATTTTGCCCGCGTAAACCTATAACCTGTATATCATAAAATAGCCAAATAGGTAATGAAATTGCCCTTTATGCTAATTTACCCAAATTTGACAATGCGGCCTGCCAGCGCGCCGCTCCCGTGCTCTCAAAATGCGTGTGGTTAAGCGAGCCTTAAATGTATGTAGGTATGTAATCTAATTACTACAAAAAACAAACAAGTCAAATGACTTCGTGTTCAAGTCGCGCTGTCATACTGAGACTTTTAAGACCCATAACGTGGAGGATTGAGTGGTTCCTTGACCAAATCAAGCCAAAGGTTTGTTTAAGGTCAGTGCGGCAAAAATATTATATTTTGAAGGAAATTCCGTCATATGCAGACCCCGGAGTTCTGGTAGTATTTTTGAGCTGTCAGAAGTCCCTAGACTTCTCGTTTATCGACTACCGATTATACATGTGTATATCCATATATCGTCGGTTGACAACAGTTCTGATTCAATACTGACATAAGAGGTTGCTAGAGTAGTGACAGTTTTTATAGTGAGTTTTGCTTGTTAGCCGACGTTATATTAGAAATAATAATAGAAGTAAAAATAATAATATTTTATTAATCATTATTAATTTTCGTGGATATCTTATGACTAACTATTAAACATTTTTCGCTTGAAATTGCTAAGAGAATTGCTATTTAACATTTTTAGCCACTCAAAAATTATCTAAACGAGACCGCTCATGAGCGATGAGACCGCCTATTATTAACTTGTAATCATAATTATTATTTTACATTGTATTCTGTATTTATCGATATAGGTACAATGTATAATCGTTAGTCGATAAACGAGAAGTCCCTATGACAGCTCAAAAATGCTACCAGAATTCCGGGGTCTGGTCATATGCGACTTATACTGTTCAATTAGGGTCGGAAATCTGTTGGTAGACGAACTTTCCTGATAGACGGTCTCACCCGCATTGACCTTATAAGAAATACTTGCTTTTCTTTCATGTTTTGATATTACTCACCTATAAACGAATTTTCACCATTGATTTTCCAAAAATACACTGTTATAAACAATTTAAAGTGTGTGAGCCATTTTCAAAAAGTAAGTACATTTGGATTTGATAAAAATTGATAGGCTGGTAGTCTACGATGTTGAGAAAGGTCCACTACATTTCCCAAAATGTTCCAGAATGTTTGTGTAATTTTTCTGTCTTGTTACCAGATTTCTATAGGTACATTTTTGGTAACATATTGGGGCGTTTTGGGAAATGGGTAGCTCTTGTCAACATCATTGACTATCAGCCTAACAATTTTTATCATTATTGAAGACATTATCCAAATATACAAATTAAGAAAGAAAGGAGGGTGGGCAAATTGGCCTATTAACCAATAACGACAAACGGTATGCCTCTGGATAGCTTATGTTAAGCTCCGTAACTTTTACTATGGCAGGAACGTTCAAATATGTGTGTGAAGAAACTTAATTGCACTTTAAAACTGGGAGTTACAGAGTATTTAACTATCGCAAGTGTTCGTAATTGACAGTTAGTGACCGTCATTATTACTCGTTCCTAATAAGTCTTAAATTAGTAAAGTGTTTAATTTCCGCAAATATGTCGTAGTCTCGTAAGATACTCCGTATATGTACATAAAAATACATTTAAGAATCATTGTATGTTGTCAAAAAACTATACAAAGGTGAATATTACGAAATAAATGTCTCATTGGTAAATTATTGTTTTAGCTGTAACTTTTTTCTCACAGCTGGTAGACTGTCTCCGTCTAAACAAAAATTGTAGAGTACGAAACAATCTTTCCAAAAATATATATTTTGTTGTTATTGGCTATTAGGCCAGGGTCCATACATTTTTGCCCATCCTCCTTTCTGAAAATGTTTTTTTTCCAGCGTGGGCCCAACGCCGGCCGTACCGGCGCTGCCGCCGTACACGCCGCACGCCTACCCGCCCGCCGACTTCCCGGCGGCGCTGCCGGTGTACGCGCCGCCGGTACTCGGCACTCAGTACTTCCCGTTCGACGACCTTTCTATACTACCCCCGCCTCCGCCTTATACACCCTAAGGTTGATTTTATTTAGCTTTGCGTAGGAAATGTTGCGTTTTTAGTCATTAAATTGACGATTTCATATCAAGCGTAATCAAATCTAAAGTGGGTTCAGTAAATTGCAATAATAACTTGAGTCCATTGCAAAAAAAAGTCATGATAGTAGAGTTTGTAGTATACTTTCTTCTAACAAAGTATCCCACTGTTGTCCCCTGGGTGATGTGACAGAATAACAGCATAAAAAAAGTGATTGACCCATAAACAGACCTTTTTAATGACACTACTCCCAGCTCTGTTGGTTTTTGTTCCATTTTGACGCAAAGTCCTTTCTGAAAATGTTTTTTTACTAGTGTGGGCCCAACGCCGGCCGTACCGGCGCTGCCGCCGTATACGCCGCACGCCTACCCGCCCGCCGACTTCCCGGCGGCGCTGCCGGTGTACGCGCCGCCGGTACTCGGCACTCAGTACTTCCCGTTTGACGACCTTTCTGTACTACCCCCGCCTCCGCCTTATACACCTTAAGGTTGATTTTATTTAGCTTTGCGTAGGAAATATTGCGTTTTTAGTCATTAAATTGACGATTTCATATCAAGCGTAATCAAATCTAAAGTGGGTTCAGTAAATTGCAATAATAACTTGAGTCCATTGCAAAAAAAAGTCATGATAGTAGAGTTTGTAGTATACTTTCTTCTAACAAAGTATCCCACTGTTGTCCCCTGGGTGATGTGACAGAATAACAGCATAAAAAAAGTGATTGACCCATAAACAGACCTTTTTAATGACACTACTCCCAGCTCTGTTGGTTTTTGTTCCATTTTGACGCAAATTCCTTTTTGAAAGTGTTTTTTACCAGCGTGGGCCCAACGCCGGCCGTCCCGGCGCTGCCGCCGTACACGCCGCACGCCTACCCGCCCGCCGACTTCCCGGCGCCGCTGCCGGTGTACGCGCCGCCGGTACTCGGCACTCAGTACTTCCCGTTTGACGACCTTTCCATACTACCCCCGCCTCCGCCTTATACACCCTAAGGATTTTATTTAGCTTTGCGTAGGACATATTGCGTTTTTAGCCCTTAACACGTTCGACGCCGGTGACACGCATATGTGACCGAAAAAACTGTACTCCTATGCCAGTGACACACATACGTGATCAAAGTATCTTATTCTTATGCCACTAGCATCAATCAAGTTCTCACTCCTATGCTAGTGGCATAGAAATACGAACGTTTTTGACACATTGCTGTGTCGCCGGCATAGGAGTACAATCTTTTCGGTCACACATGCGTGTCACTGGCATAGGATTTCTATCAGATAATTTCGATCAGCATAGTATAAGCACTTAGTGAAACAGTACCCGAGGCGAACGTGTTAAATTGACGATTTTATATCAAGCATAATCAAATTTAAAGTGGTAGGGTTCAAATTGCAATAAAAACTTACGGGTCCATTGCAAAAAAAGTAACTAAGTAAGGTCAAGCGGGACAAATGCAACTATGAGGTAATTCCGGCTAATTGAAATTACGTACTCTTAATTTGTAAAAAGATCATACTTACCTGCTATTGTATTGAGTTGCTTTTGAAATAATTCAAAGAATGTTCTAGGTATAAGACATAAGACATAAGACATAAGACATTTATTTCCATATTATTTGCACAAAAATGTTATCGGTCTCTGCACTCGGCGCAGCCGGTATCGCAGAAGACCGTTAAAAAACAATGTAGATATATGAACTTGTGTATGTATAATGTGTATATGAGTGTGTTGATATATGTATGTATATGAGTGTGTTGATGTATGTGTGGCTACCTCACTATTTTTATAATGTTTTCTATATCATTAAAGCTAAAACTTTTGAGTAACAATTGAACCTTAATTTTGATTTCTCTGGTCGATAAATCTTGAATGGGGATTTTTGAGCAAATTTTATTATAAATAAAAGGATGAAGAAATGTGCAGAATCTTTGAGCAAAAGCCGAATTTGTTGCAGGAGTAGGTACTCTGAAGTTGCGTTTTTGTGATAGTTCAGTGAAATCTAGGGAGTTTAGAGCTTGTCGATGATATCTTAATACTACTTGCAATATAAAACTCCCACGGACATTAAGAACATCCATCTCTTTGTAGACCAATGTAGTTTGAAAACGCGGACGTTCTTTGAGTATAATTTTAAGAACTGATCGTTGAGCTCTTTCTAGGATGAGTATATATTTTTTCGCTGCTCCATCCCATGCAGTAATGCAATATGTGATGATTGAATGGCAGATGGAGTGATAAATTATTTTCAATAGCCGTCTATTAGCAGAGTTATGTAGATTTTTAAATACATAAATTAGTTTGCGAACACGTTTGGCTGTAGTTAGGATATGATTTTTGAAGGTAAGATTTTCATCAAAAATAACACCAAGGTATCTTACTGTACAACTTCTCTCAATATGAGCACAAGTACAGGGTGAATGTTGTGGTTGGTGATGAAAATGATTGGCACAGGTATGAAGAGCGATATTAGGGACAGTTACTGGCGCTGAAGCTTTGGTTTTATAAAAACAAACAAATTTAGTTTTAGGAATATTCAGGGTCAGTAAATTGGCCTGAAGCCATCCTGCTAATATACCCAAACCGTATTCTGCTGATTTTTTTACTTCAGACCAAGAGTTGTCATGAAAAATAATGGCAGTATCATCAGCATAACATAGGACGTCAGCATTGATCCCATTAATGCTTGTTATGTCATTTATATATAAAATAAATAAAGTTGGGCCGAGAATGCTTCCCTGAGGGACACCGAAATCTATTTCATTACAGTCACTTACGTTTGGGTTTATTTTCACACGTTGTTTCCGATTTGATAAATAACTTGTAAACCAGGCTAGGGCATTCCCTCTGATTCCAAGAAGTTCAAGTTTACTAAGCAAGATAGGAATAGAAACAGTATCGAATGCCTTAGCTAAGTCGAGAAATATACCTATGCAAGCTTTGTTTTCATCTAAATAATTTGAGATAAGTTTGGTCATTAGTTCTACTGCGTCCCCAGTCGATTTATTTTTCCTAAATCCGAATTGTCGTTCTGAAAAAATATTGTTTTTTTCAGCGAAACTAACCAAACGTTTACTTACAATTTTTTCCAAAATTTTTGAGAAAATTCCAAGTAAGGAGATGGGCCTGTAGTTTCCTGGAACAGACTTGTCCCCAGTTTTGTGTATTGGAGTGATTACAGCTGTTTTCCAGTCACTGGGAAAGATACCCTCCGATAGACTGAGATTATATATGTGCGTGAGAGGAACCGTGATATAATTTTTGACAGCTTTTAATAAATTATTTGTTATACCGTCTAGACCTGGGGCACAATCATTTCTAAGATTGAGTATCAGAGATTCTACTTCTGCTTCATCAGTTGGTTTTAAGAAAAGGGATTGTGACGGGGAATCATTTATTGTGATATTTTTGGCTAGTTCTTCTTGACTTTTGTTGGTTTCAGTGAGAATGTGGTTGGCTAGAGTTTTACCGACATTGGAGAAGAAATCATTACAGGCGTTAAGAGAGTCAGTCACAGAGTTCATGATTTTCGTAAGTTCAAGTGATTTTTGGGAGTCTTTCCTTGTAAAGGTTATATTTTTAATGGTTTTCCATAATTTTCGCGGGTTGTTTTTACTGTCATCTAATTCTTTGGACTCGTATTCGTGTTTTAATTTGCGAAGAAGATTATTATGGAAGTTTTTGTAACGGGTATATACCAATTTTGTTGCCTCGTCGTTAGGGTTATTTCTGTATGTTTTATGGAGGTAATCTCTATGTTTTGAGCAACGGATAAGACCGGGAGTCATCCATGGTTTGATATTAAATTTTGATCTTGAAATCGAGGAAGTGGTTGTGTGTTTTTGAAGCGAATTCAAAAACAAACAATTGAAATTTTTGACAGCGTGATTAACTGAGGTAGAACTTATGACAGAACTCCAATCAATAGAATTTAGTTCTTGTGAAAAAGCCTTGTGGTCAATTTTAGTGATGATACGTTTCCCTGGTTTGGGTTTTGATGTCATCATATTAATACCTGAGATAATCAGGCTGTGGTCTGTGATGCCCGTGTCAAGAATAGTTGTTACAGCATTGAGTCTATGGGAGATATGAACATGGTCGAGGCAAGCAAACCCGCGTGTGGGTTTGTTGATAATTGGTTTAAGACCAAGTTCTGCCAGAAGACATAGGTAATTTGCAATGGTGCTTATATCCGAATTCATTTCTGAGATGATATTTATATTCATGTCCCCAGTTAAAATCATACACGGCGAGTTTATATTTGTTACAGTAGTGGAAATTGAATTCATAAAAATAGTAGTGTCGACAAAACTCGGTGAACGATAAATACCTATGATACAAAAAGTATTTTTAACTTCTGCGACAAGACAATTTGCTTCCTCAAACGTTGGTTCGGTAACTTCAGGCGACCATATACTATTAACATAAATGACCACGCCGCCTGCTTTATTAGTAAAATGTAGCGTCCGGTGCGACTTAAAACCATCAATTTGAGGAATAATAGTGTCATTATGTAGCCAGCATTCTGTTAAAACAATTACGTCGATTGACATTTTTAGTCTTGAAAACGTCAACAAAAAGGCGTCAAAATTCTTTTGCAAGCTTCTTATATTAAAGGTGAGAACTTTTAGGTTCAGAATGTCATCAAAAAATAACTTACATGATTCTGGTTTTTCAGTTATAAAGCAGGGAGTGTCATCATGATCTAGGTCCATTAACATATCTTGACTAACCATTTTTGAATTGTCTGGGTATGAGATGAGACCTGTATGAGGCGATGACCCTGCTAGGAAATAGAGAGGATTTAAGTGAATAAGTGTATTTGTTCGTGTAGTGAGTAAAGTATCATCCAAAAGTTCTTAAAAACAGATTAAAAGTACATTAGTTGAAATTACCTCATAGTTGTATTTGCCCCGCTTGTCCTTACGTAGTTAAAGGTCTTCATTAAAACAAAATTAAACATCACTCTTTTCAACAACCTTTGACTAGTAGGTCAACAATACGCGCCTACAAATTTTAAATTGCCGTATTTTTTACTGGCTAAGGTTGTTGATAGAGTATAACTACCATAATAGTATGTATATTGTTAGTCAGTAGAAAACAAAAAGGTAAACAAATGTGGCTGATTTTCCATAGTATTGACGTCTTTGCAACATCGTGAAACTCGTTCGCAGATGTATTTTTACGTTAATACTAACTCCAACATCTTTGAACTCAAATTTTTAGTTGGTGATAAAACCAAGATTATGTTCTAAATGTGTGTAATGATGAAATAATGCAAGTTTACATTTTTTTGTTTTCTATTGGCGAACGGTATACCTTTTGTAACAAGTACGGAAACGATCGTGATTTTGGTTTTTATTAAGCTTTTAACGTATTTTTTTTACAATTGACCCTTGCACACATTGCGACACATGACACGCTCTTACGTCGCTATGACTCCTAGAGTCGATCGATGTTCTCACTGAAAGACGTGATTTACCCAGGGATCGGCTACCGGTTTTATCTCCATACAAAAGAACGGTTCGAATTCGGCTCTTTTTCTTTCTTCGGTTTATATTTTTTTGTTTATGGAGCAATTCAAAAATATGTATGATGTTCATAATTTGTATAAAATGTTGAATACTATATACATAGAGTGTAAAACATTTTAAAATATTGAGCTATTTCGTGGTTTTTCTAAAAAACCGTTCTGATCCCTGGATTTACCTATTGCTAGGTCATCAACTCATCATGCTCCTTTTGTTATGTTGGCTTCATTGACTGCATTGTGAAGGTTCAGAGTTGAGCAGAATTGGTCAGACCATCTTAGTGGTGAACCTTCCCAGTGACCATGAGCTGTTTCAGATTATGCCAATCACATCACATAACATCACACATCATCAGCCTTTATCAGTCCACTACTAGCGTCTCTAATATGATGATGGTGCTGCCATCCATCAATCTCCTGTAAACGAATCTCAGTCCACTGCTGAACGTAGGCCTCTTCTATTGACTAAACGATTAGGAGGTAAATGCCCATAATCGCCACGCTGGGCAAGCGGATTGGCGATCGCAGTAATGTGTCCACTTTGATGAGGCTGCTGCCCATTATCAATCTACTATCAAGAATGGTCAGTGGCACTTAAATCCCTTAGTCGACTCTTACGACACCCACGGGAAGAGTAAGTCTGATGACTATACCTAGATATTTTTCTAGCAGGAACGATAGATTGGAAAAATTAAACATCGACATAATTGTTATCGATAAGTTTTGTAGTAGTCGATAAATATATTTAATAAATAAATAATGCGCCGTAACTTATCGATAAGAAGAATGCAAATCATATTCAAAACGCTACTTTATTTTTCTTATCTCTTCTAATTAGATTAGAACCCATCGAAAGAACATAGACTTATAAAAATACTCTAACGCCATCGCCATAGGCAATAATCAATATAAAGTATTGAATTTTAAAAAATAAAGCCTAAATGGATCTTTTGTTTTGTTGGTTACCTGAATTTACGAAGTGAACATCTTTATGAGATTATGAGAAATAGGGAGGGTGTACTCATCGATAACAGTTATGTCGATGTTTCATTTTGTCAATCTCTCGTTCCTGCCCAGAAAAATATCTAGGTATAGTGATGACAAATGCATTCATACGGCTGACATTACGCGGCATAATACCCGTGCCCGTTATGCCTAATTTTCTAGCAATGTAGCACTTGTAATTGTGCTACTGTAATTGTCCACAGACATGTCGTCGCTATTTTTACAATCTATAGCAACCATTCATGAAAATATAACCTTTCTTTCACAGTGGATAAGGGTGTTTTCATCACACTTGCTGTCTAAGTGCGCCATTGCTTGCATACGTAGCGGGAGTAATAGAAAAGTGAAATTCCCTAGGGAGTAATAGAAACTTCAGTACGTCATTTAATAATATTTAGTTTTAAAACCATTTTTTTTGTCGGCAAGTGTGATGAAAAACATTGTATGCATCACGGTCGGTAAGCGAATTACTAACGAGTGCTAAAAGTCCGACGCCGTAGGCGGACGAATTCCGTACTTACCTCTCTTGATGCACAATGTACTATTTTTCCATCAAGTGAGTGTGCTGCCGATACGAGGTAATAGAGCGGCGATATGGTGGAGAGACGGGTCTTAGTTTGCGTTTCTCGAAGAATCGACTCAGAATGCTGTCTACGTTAAATTCACTATGAATAAGATACCTTCGTTGCGCGAGATATTATGACTGCTGGGGGGTTACCATGACGTACTAATGCGGTTAAGTTTAGGTCGAGAGAAAGAGACAATGCTATACGAGTCGTATATCCTGTCCCTTTCCCTGAACCGCATTAGTACGTCATGGTAACCCCCCTGAACTCGCAACGGGGGTTACATACGTTAATAGTTATAATTGTTATTAGTATCTATATCATTTATTGTTTTTCCGCACATAGTTTTACATTCATCAGTATTTGTGTTAGCTTAGTTTTTGTGGTAATGGTACTTGGTTTTCGTTGTTTTATCAAGTCTAAAGATGATGAGAAAATTCACCGTTGCCAACCCGTGACTGGAATCTAACATTCTCGTGTGAGCGTCTGCTCATTCATCACCGCTTTGCATGTACATCATCATCATCATATCAGCCGAAAGACGTCCACTGCTGAACATAGGCCTCCCTCAAAGACTGCCACAATGACCGGTCCTGCGCCACCCGCATCCAGCGGATTCCTGCGACCTTCACCAGGTCATCAGTCCACCTTGTGGGGGGCCTACCCATGTACGGTCGGCTCTAATAATATGTATACGATTTTGAACCATGCCTTTGACATACGTTCCGAAATGTATACATATTATTTGACGTGACTGTACATGGACTCCATCTAGGCCAAGCCATGGTGATCAGGATCACAAATATCAGAGCAGGCCTCTTGTTACGGCGTTAGAGTGCACAGTTCATATATTTACAAAGCCCGGACGAATGGGAGCAAAACTGTAGGTACTTGTCACTAGAGCTTACTCAAATATCGACTATTCTATCGACATGCATATGAATTTGTGAATTAGAGATTTATTGTTAAGTTTCTTCCTGTTAAAGTTGAAAAGACACTTAAAAAAAAAACTTTTACATCCTCAAGACAATGATATTCACAATAAAAATCAGGAAGTTTTGAATAAAAAAGTTGGCGTCTCAACTTTAAGTCTTTATTATTTTGATATCCGGAAAAGAAGTAGAACTATTAGGCAGAGATAATAAATTTGATCAATAAATTTTTAATTCAAAAAATGTTGGTTTAGATGGATATCGATAGAATAGTCGATATTTAATTAAGCACTAATGAATAATGAAGCAATAATGAAAAGTACATTTTTGCTCCCATCGTTCGGACTTTGTATATTTAGTACTGCCGCTCTGATACATCTCATGGTGACTGTGTTTGTGTATAGCGACGATATTTACTATATTATTTAATCAGTTTCATAATAAAACTAAATACATTTGTGCGATCTCGAATAATAATTATGAGTCTCTTCAGATATCAACTTCCAAACTCTACTCACTCCATTGATTGGTGTTAGTTATATAAAAAATATTAAAACATAAAATTATGATATGAAATTAATTGTTATTTACGTGTAGAAAGCATAATGTTCTCTTTTGTATATGTGGTTGTGAGTTTATTAACACTGTTCACTTCAAAATATGTGATTTGCCATTTTAGTGCCTATTCATGTCGTACTTCTCAAATGCTTTAAAACGATGTTTAAAAATAATAGAAAATCGGTTTGTTGTGTACATATAGCTATATAGTTTAACCCTATTATAGTATTTTATTAGTATAAGTAGTGGACGATACAAAAAGCATTTTCTTAAAATAATAATAATGAAGTATGTATTAAATAAGTTTCTTTATGTTATTGTATTTCCACAGTATTTAAGTGTATTATTTTTATATGTACTGAAACTTAAAAGTTAAAATGCCCAGTGGCCTAAATATTAAAATACATGACACAAATTGCATGTAAATACTATGTAGGTAGGTAGGTATAGTCCATTTCAAATACGAAGGCCCGATGCCACTCGAAACATTTGTCATTTAATTGGTCCACTACAATTTGGCACGTGTCATACACTGATGCATGCATAAAATATCACGCCACAAAAGGATATTGTCAGGTATCTTTTGTTACCACTGATCCTATTGTTGACGCCTAAATGACTTTGTCACATGGAATTGGGCCTTCGTATTTGAAATGGACCTTACCTACTTGTAAGAGATAAGTACTTTCTTGCAGTTCTATGAAACTTGAATCTTCTGACCCAATATAATTAAATGGTAACAACTGTAACCAAACTAGAGCGTAAAACTCTTTAATTCTATAAGACAAGTGTACAGTCAGCATCAAATATTATCACATAAAACGCTGACTGTACTAATCACTTCACAGAAATGCTTGCTTATGTGTTGTGTCGCATTGATGCTCTACTCGTAACTTACATTTTGTTAATTATGCCTGTTGGAATTGGTTGTCATAGCATTGAACTTTACGCACGTGCGTGTAGGTCTAGTGATTTGTTAATGGTCTTTGGCGCTCCGCATATATCAGTCCTTGTCCGAAAAGTTAACCCTTAAATGCATAGTGATGTATACAGGGTGTTACACCATCCACTGAAAACCTTGAATGGGCTGATTTGGTAGGTTATACTGAACAACTTTTATTATGGAGCTAACCAAGAAATCTCAAAAAAAAAATTAGACTCTTTCGTACAAAATGTTATTATTGATCGGTCAAAATGTATGAAAAAGACAATTTTTGTTCTTCGTTCTGGGTTTTCAATGGGTGGTGTATATGCATCATGTATCATTTATTCTTGTAGTCTTCAGTTGGTCTTTGTTGCTGCCGTTAGGACGGGTGCCTTAAAATGTGAAGTGTTATTGTCATGATCATGACGTGCTTGTGAGCTATAAATAAGATAACTGAATCAGTATTTATTTTTGCTTTTAACTCAATATTGAATCAATGTTTAAATCAAATGATTCAATTGGTAACCATTCAAATCAGTCCTAAATCTTTAAAAAATCTGTCTACTATGTGCTTGTAGGACTTGCGTAAATTAAGTAGGTATCCAATAACCCTTTTAATCTGTTCATACTGTTTACAATATCAACAAAACAAAACTTTAATTGGATCTGTATGGTCTTTATTAAGAGCTTGTTGAATAAGAACCTTACTGGATTTTTTGTGATCATTAATAGTACATTTCCTAACTAGTGCGGCAAAACTTTTTTTCGGCGAGGGTGAAAGTTGGAGCCCGAGTGAAACGAGGGCGTCGATCATCCGAGTTAAAAATTTTTTGCACGTGTAAGGGACGACTTTTTTCATAACAAGTGCGTCAAAAAGAGAAATTACCGCGCGGTCCGCGCGCAAAGCGTGCGCAAAGTTCGTTTTTGCGCACCAGTTAGGAAAAGTATTTATTTTGAATGTCTTGAGACATCTTAAGGGTAGTAAATCTCATATCTTAAGGGTTTTATGATTGCAAGGTTTCTATGGTAACTACAATATAATTTCAATGATAATGAAATCTAAATGAACATAGTCTGTAATAACAATATTTCAAATAGAATTAACACAATGTATAATGTTGTAGTGCTGATAGTGTTTTATGTAATATTCCATGTTACCAAAAATATAAAATTGTTGTTAGTTTAATTGATTGTTAATGTATGTATAGATTTCTTTTAGATGTAAGATATAGTTATTCCTGATAAATATCGGGAAGTTTATTTTTACATGTAAAACAAGAATACGATTTTATTTTTGTGTAAGACCAATATGCAATAATACATATCTATATAAGAAATTGTAGTTTTATTCCTGAAAATTTAATTACGTAAATTAAACTTCACAATGAGAACAAACAATGGTCTAATTAAATTATTAACAATCACAAAAATATGTTCATACTGTCTAGGTAAGGAATAAGGTACTCAGATATAAGCCTAGGTTGGATAAGGATTCAACTGGCAAGGTCAAAGAGGAAGATCTTCATGACATTTTTCCCTGAAAGTGTCCCTTATGATTTAATTTTCCATTTTAAGGCAGCTGAAGGCTGCCAATGAAATACATACAATTTCAGCATTTACTGCCAATATTTTAGAGAACTTGTCATCTCAATACTGCTTTCTTTGCATTTTCAGAAGAATTACATGAACAGCATTTCATAAGAGATATTAAATCTATGTCAATTTAAATGGAAATGTAAGTACTATTCACGCAAAGCTGTCAAATCAAAGTTAGGATCAACTGTGCCTGCAGATGTGGTGGGTATAGGCGTGACTGGTACTCTCTGAGCAGACTCCTTTGGCAAACTCTCTGATCCCATACTTATGTTGGTGAAGTTTTGATGAAACTCATTTGAAGGGAGGTTAAGGTACCTCACTCTCTCTTTTTCTAAATAGTTTACCCTCTCTTTCAATGTCACATTTTCATCTTTAAGTACTTCAACCTGCAGTACTAGCTGTTCAACTAAGGAATGCAGATTTTGACTCAGTATCCGTAATTCTTCTACTACAGTTTGTTGTGTTTTCTCTTTCTTGAAACCATCTGTAGCATCCCCTGCAAGTATTTTGTCTGTCACTACCCTCTCTTCTATAGGGCTATCATTAGTGTTAGATAAGAAGTGTAACAAAGAATCTGTTTCATGTATAGCTCTGTAAATTGCAACTTGTAGTTTAGCATATTCATGGCCCTGAAGGTTTGAAAATGGATCCTTGCCAAGCCATTTAATATTGTCCATCGCTTTTTTTACTCGTGCATATTGTTCTTTCTTGCTTTTTATGAGGTCTTTTTGTTTTAGATGGTAGCTGTGTTGAAGTGTTATAGATTCCAAGGCTACAGACGACGTAGTGGATTTCATAGCGTCGAGCAATAATTCTGCAGCATTGTGGTGGCACTGCATCGCTTCATCGTATCGATTGTTAATAAGATGAGCTTCCGCACGCCGATGTTGTTGATGTGCCTAAAATAAATAATTATTCGTGACCAATTAACTATTATAGTCGTATGAAAAGAATGTACAAAATGCGTAGGTACTTACCAAATTAAGCGGATGGGACTCCATAGTTTAACAAGGTCAACCTTAATATATATTAAACAATATCGTGTATGACTATTAACATAATTTTCTATTTTTCCTCGTTCCCTTAGCTTTTATTGTGTTTAATACTAGTAGTAATTAATGTTCACACAATAACATTGCATTTCGTGTCACTTCCCTCTCTCTGTCAATGTCAAGTCAAGTGTCAAAACAAATGTCAATCACAGACCTACTCTGAAACTGGCAAACAAGCGCATGGTTGGCGTTATGTTGTGAGTTCGCAGTCTTCTCGCGGTTTTATTGTTCGCTTATTTACTTTATTTTAGTTGTATTGATCTCATCTTTTTAAGAGATGAATTGCTGCAGTTCGTTTATTTGGATACGAAATGTGTAAAACGCAAAAAGCGGCCGCCATGAATATTCAAATGCACGTGTGTGACTACCTTTAAGACCATCGACAAAAGATACAACTCTCTCAAGAGTCTCAAGTGTCAATGTCAAAAATTTACTAACTAATGCGTATTGTCATGTCAATGTAAATTGCATGCATTTTGTAAATGTGGTCGCAATTTTCAATATTGTACATTATCACAATTATGTATCCAACTACATAATCATATTTACGTAAATTACATCCTCCGGTAAGTAGACCACTTTACATACGAAATTATACACTATATAGCAATTTCACTTTGGTCCCTATTCAGGTCAATAATAATTATGATGTTTGTTTTTAAGGAACGAAAGGAGTGATAACTAAAACATGTGGTGTCGTTAATTATTGATTGCACTATTCAAAAATAAAATGGCGCGCCATAGAAACTTCAGAAATAGGAGCTATTCATACGACTACGACGACGATGAATTTTATGGTCATTCAGTGGAGGAAGACAGCTGTTTGTCACCGAACGATTCTGCTCAATTCCTGTACGATCGGTCGAGGAATCAGCAAGCTATTTCCCACTTCCTTGATAGTCACGACAATATTGAGGAGGAAACTGAGGGCGAAGCAGATACCTCGCGACCGTCTCTCGAGCGCCGCGAATCACTTGATATTCGCTCGCTGAATCTCACTGAGCTTGATGAGGCCAAACTTATGTCATGCTTAGACGAATTACGAAATGTCTTAGCAGATACAGTACCAGAAAACATTCTCATGGAAGCTGCATTAAAATACAATTTTGATTGCAATGTAGCTCTTGACAGCATTCTGAATTCTAAAAAGGAAGCACCCAAAGCAAAAGATACTCCAAAACCAGTGATTACTGTCAACATTCCTAAAGCTGCTGTCATTTCCACAACAGATGCACCAAAAGTTATAACTACAAATTTGCAGCCCAAGTCCACAAGTGCTATAAAGGGATTTAAAGTTGAACAAGAAAAAAATACTAGCCGTCCTCAAACACCCAGAGATCAATCTCCTGCAACTGAGACTACTAAGAGTGATGTGCTTGAAGAAAATAAAACCTTAGGAAAAATAAAAGAGAACAAAATTGACCCTAATGTCTTGTATTCAAACGAAAGAGGTTCTGATAAAGATCATCTGTATATAGTAGTGATTGGGCATGTTGATGCAGGAAAATCTACTCTCATGGGCCGCTTGCTCTGTGATCTGGGTGAAGTCAGTCAGAGAACTATACACAAATATGAACAAGAGAGTAAAAAGATTGGAAAACAAAGTTTTATGTATGCTTGGGTGCTTGATGAAACTGGTGAAGAAAGAAATAGAGGCATCACAATGGATGTTGGGCGAGCACAATTTGAAACCAAAACTAAGAGAATTGTAATTTTGGATGCTCCAGGGCATGCTGATTTCCTCCCCAATATGATTACTGGTGCCGGACAGGCTGATGTGGCTATGCTCGTTGTAGATGCAACTCGGGGTGAGTTTGAATCTGGGTTTGACCTTGGGGGTCAAACTCGTGAGCATGCTTTACTTGTAAGGTCACTTGGGGTCAGTCAGCTTGCTGTTGCTGTTAATAAATTGGATACTACAAATTGGTCAAAGGAGAGGTTTGATGAAATTTCAAAGAAACTGAAAGCATTTTTAAAACAGGCTGGTTTTAAGGATTCTGATGTGACCTATGTCCCATGCTCAGGATTAACTGGTGAAAACTTGATTAAACCATCAACAGAACCCGAGTTGCTGAAATGGTACAAAGGACCTTGTCTCCTAGATGTAATTGACAAATTTAAGGTTCCAGAGAGGCCTGTATCTAAGCCCCTCCGCATGTCCATCAATGATATATTTAAAGGGACTGGTTCAGGATTTTGTGTAGCTGGTCGGATTGAAAATGGTATACTCAACAAGGGAGATAAGGTAATGATATGTCCAACAAAAGAAATTGCAGAAGTAAAAAGTTTGGCTATTAATGATCTACCAAACAATGTAGCATTTGCTGGTGACCAAGTCAGTGTTACATTATCTGGTATAGATATTCAAAATGTTGCAGTTGGGTATTTACTGAGTGATCCAATCCAGCAAGTTCCCATTGCCACTCGTTTTGAGGCAAGACTTGTTGTTTTCAATGTCAAAACTCCAATTACTAAGGGATACCCGGTGCTTCTACACCATCAGTCTTTAGTAGAGTCTGCTCATATTGTGAAACTGAAAGCTCTTTTGAATAAGAGTACTGGAGAAGTGATGAAGAAAAAGCCTCGTTGTTTGGGAAACAACTCTGTAGCGATAGTGGATATAGAAGTGAGCAAGCCGATTAGTATAGAGCGCTATAAAGATGTTAAGGAGCTTGGCCGCGTGATGTTGCGTGTAGCAGGGGTCACCGTGGCTGCAGGCCTTGTTACTGATGTATTTAATATGTAACAAGTTATAATTATGGATCTTAAAATGGGGTGACAGTGAAACTTAATTCAGTCTTCAAGTTATAATGAACATAATGGTAGATTTTTGGGTAGCTAAATAATAAAATTAAGTGTCGACATTAAAATGTAAAGTTACGCCACGTAATTCAAAGTCACCTCAATTTAATGTGCCTTTAAATATTGTGCTTAATTTAATTTAATTCTATTTTTTGTTTGAATCTAATGTGTTGTTAGTTGACACCACAAACATTACCAAAATCATGTTATTTGCATTAAATCCTTCATCACATGAGCGCGAAAACGGAACTAAAATTGAAATTATATTATGGGATTCATTGTTCTGAGGACAGTCATTTTCTTGGTACATGGTATTGTGGTGCTAATGGCATAGCTGTTGATTATATATGCTGAACTTGTTAGCTCACTGACATACAATTTGTGTAAATATTATATTGAAAATTATAATTTATAAAACATTAATTTTAAAAATTCACTAAGTTCAAGTTGGCTAAGGGAAATAGGTATCATTTTCGACAGATATTTGAAGTGGGTATTCCCTTCTGTTTCACTTAGTCAACCGACCTTACGGTTTTATTTATTTATTATCGTATCGCCCAATTCTCCTCAAAGGAAACATCAAATATCGAATATTTCCAATTGCATCTATTTCTGTCACTCCAATGAAGACTTAATTAAAGCGATAGAGGCAGACGCTCGAAATTTACGATTTTCGAATTTCGCGGTATGGCCTTAGGAGTGGAAGAACTCTCTTTACTGACAAAGTCTCCCATTGTGTCTCTACTCTTCATTTTAATATTGTTATAAGATGCTTTTTTTTCTGTGTAGAATCAAAATAATAATTATTAATGAAAAATATGTGTAGGTACAGCAACGTCAAATACTTTGTAGCAGCCAAAGTAACGAAATAGTTCGGTACAGTCATAAGGCAAAATACATATAAAAATTCTCAAGAATATGCCCCAGTGCATAAGGTATAAGAGGATTAATTCATACATATTTTTGCACTTGACTGTACATACACCATAATTAGATTTAGTATGGTGGGTGTAGTGTATGTGTATCGAACTATTTGGCCACTTTGACTGCTTTCTTCAAAGTATTTGACGCTCTGACTGTATAATGCGTGTTTGGATTATTTTTCTTCGTCGTCGTCTAAGGCTGCGTTTCCACCAGAGATGTGCGAGGATGTGTTTCCATACAAATGACACCTATTAATGACTCTAGCGAGGTGTCATTTGTATGGAAACACATCCTCGCACATCTCTGGTGGAAACGCAGCCTAAAGGTTATTAATTCAAACAGATAATCAGCACATTATGTCGAGGTAAATTGGGGAAGTAGGTAGGTACTGTTTCGATTTTGCCACCAAAGTTGCGAAAGTCGAAATTAGGGCTACCGGTATCCGTGTTACCCGCAGACACGTGTACACGAATCCTTAACACCGGCGGTACTAAGAACCCGAACGACACGAAACGTCAAGAAACGTTTCCACTTAGAAACGTTTCCAAGTTAGAAACGTTTCCAAGCTTGAGTCTTGTGGATCCATTGCAATTGAATATTCGAAAAGCCTATGTTTTTTTAGTAAAAAGTCAGAAACAAAACAATACCTACCGAAAAATTCGAAGTTTTTTACAAATTACGCAGCTAGAAATTTTCTTTGTTAGTGGTTAAATGCGGTTCAATACTTTGTTCAAATATAAAACCGATGTTTATGAACCTATGTTTTAGATTGCCAATGCCACTACACATTGAGGGCGGATCAGACACGGGTATCCGTGTCTTAATTACACGGTTCCTAATTACACGTTCCAAACGGGTAAGAAACCCGTTTCCCGGTAGCAAAGAAACGGGTACACGAAACCCGGACACGACCGAGAGCCCTAGTCGAAATTATATCCCGTTCCATTCGGAAAAAACTAAAAAAAGGCACAATTTTATTAACTCACAAACTCTCACAACTGTTAAATATTATCTGTGAATATTGTAGTTGTCACATGTTGTCACTTAGCTCACATCTTTGTCAATAAATACATAATTGGGTATTTAGGTATTTTTTCTGCGTGTTTTATATCTACTTGACACCGTTGCATCGTGTTAGAAAATACAAACCGTTAAAATCACAAACAAAATATTTAATCATGTTACGAGGAATTTGATATGTCAAATTCAGAATTCGTAAAAGAGTGGACTAAATTAAAGGATTATTTTTTAAGACCCCCTCAAATGTCTACAGCAGAAAAGGTACTTGCGTACAAACTGTTTTTAAGACCAATCCTCGTGCACAATTGGCTTAAGAGTAATTCAGGTGACCTGGAGGCATTAGAACTTCAAGCTATCAAGGATATATTTGGTGATATTGGTAATACGACTTTATATGAGAAGTTTACCGATTGTGAAATTATGACTTTTATACAAGTCGAACAAATCAGATTTAGAAGAGGCGCCGAAAAGCTACCTGCGTATGTGCGTGACATGTTGAAAGTCTTCGCCAGAAATCCGACAAGGTATTTTAAAACTACCAAACATGTGTCGGAGTCCATTGGCGCTAGAAATAGGAGTAAGGTCCCATGTGCTTGCAATTCAAACTTCGAAGCTAGCTCGTCACAGTCCAAGCCCGCAGTAAAAAGAAACTCGAATTACAAAGTTGATCCCCACAAGACTAGAAGATCGGACAGGTTTGAAGCAGGTACCTCATCTGGTAGAAATCGAAAAAGACAAGCGCCCAAAAAATATGTCAAGTATAAGACTTCCAGCGTCATCATAGACTCCAGTGAAGAATCTTCAGGATGATGTAGGGATTTCGTTAAATCTATTTTGGCACAGAATTAGAGAGAACAACGAATATACATATCAAGTGACTCACCAAATTTAGCTACTCTTACATCCCTAGCACAAGTGCATTTCGTGTGCGCGAAAAGGATTAGCCTCTTGTTATTTGACAATTTGACTGTATTGATTCACAAAAGGCTGTCTCGCGGACAGAGTGCCTAGGATAGGTAACCCTATTCAGCTAATCTAAAACTTAGGTACCTACTTATTATTATCATGTCATAAGGTACTTACCTTTTAAGCTTTAAGAGAAAATGAAATACAAAATATTTCTTGCTTTTTGTAACATTTTATTTTAGATATAATAAAACGGTATGTTTAGTCGGTTCTTAGGGTGTTCACAAGAATGAGGATAAAAATTGCAAACCCTTAGTATCATCTACGCACCACGCACCCCATTGCTATAATTTTATTGGTCTGGTATCTTAAATCTAAATTTTAGGAGTCTGCTCATTTTTACGGAACACCTAAGATTCTTGAAAGTTGTGAAGAGTCTTTAAAAGTCCTGCAGACAGGATTCGGTCCTTGCAACATCAACATTGGATAATAACTCAAGCCTTTACTATAATTACCTATGATGCAGTATCAAAAACCGACTCTAGTCTTCTTGACCAACACTACCTACATGCTACTCTGCTTTATTTTATTTTTGTGTTTGTTTGTATGTTTC